>WYDI02028615.1:0-19998 GCA_009867235.2 Psittacus erithacus
AGGACAGGTTGTGGGGGGAAAACAAGCAGGCTACATGCTTTGTCTAATTTACGACTAAGCTTAAACCACAACAATGTGACAGCCTCTAAGCCAGAGAATGAAAGTGTGAAGCTTCATACCCTGAAGCCATGGATTAAAAAGCATTGATTGTACAGGTGTGGATCACTAGAGGGACAGTGTCTTAACAGATCTGCTCTATTCAGCAGTACTTCAGTATGAATTCTGATTGCAGCTAATGCTTATTTATTCCAGGTCAGATGGAATTGTCTCAAAGCACTGGTCACCTGATGACTCCACCCATTTCACCAGCCATGGTCAGCCGAGGAAGTGTTATCAACCAGGGGCCAATGGCTGTGAGACCTCCAAGTGTAGGTCCAGTGTTACCTGCACATTCACAGTGCTCTTCCTATTCAGAACCCCTTTACCAAGCACTGTCACAAACTAATCAGAATTACTATGGAAACAATTCCAATTACCAGACAATGTTCAGAACTCAGACCCATTCCACTCCAGGAGTTTACCACCACAGAGCAGAGCACAGCCGCTTCAGTGCCTTGAGTGAACAGCAGCTCTCCAGAGACTACTTCAGCAACAGTTGTGCTGTGTCTCCATACAATGCCAGATCCCCTTCCAGCTATGGTCCCTCATCTGTGTCTCAGGACACACACAATATGCAGTTTCTGAATACTGGGAGTTTCAACTTCTTGAGCAACTCTGTGTCTGCATGCCCAGAAGCAGCATATCCTGCTAATGCTTCCAACGGTATTAATAGATATTTTTTTTTCCCCTTCTGTTTCTCTTCTTTGCTGGAGTAAAACACCTTTTATCTGCTTTTTTCTATGGAAGATGTTTTTCAGCTCTTATTTATACCTTCTTGTTTTGCACTTTTCTGATGACACATGGAGATTGTAAAGTAGCTTAACAAGCTACTTAAGGATTTATTTTTCTTTGGTGCATTCTCAGTAGACCTCAAATGCATCTGCTGTGCCTATGCTAGTCATACTTTGGCACCACTGCTATGTCTTTCACAAAGGAAGCAAAACCAGGCTGACCTTGTGATTTAACAATCTCCTGAAAAGGCCCCTGACATCTACTATGAAACAGAGAAGGCATAACATAGCTTACCTCTGGGATCAGCATAATGGACCATTCTAGTCACAAGGTCAGGGTAGTGAGACAAAGTATAAATGTGCATTAGAATTAGTCTGAGATGTCATCCCTAATATTTCTCTTGTTTCAAGCATGAATTGTTACACCAACCTGCTTTAGAGATATGGTCAACAAAACCATCTCCCTCTTCTGGAAGAAAGACACAGTGGAATTATTGCATTTGTATGGATTTGTATATGCAGTATGTATTATGCAGATTTTCTTTCCCCATGTACTTTCCTTGATGGTGTGCTTCAGAAGGGAGCACTGAACTGTAGATAGGAGTCTCTGTGGTGCCTCTTATGGCCACTGACTGTAGGCTACTCTTTGATTCTTGATCTTAGAACAGAAAGGCAATTCTGTACTGAAGGTGTGACTGAACTCTTAGGACCTTTTTACTCCCACGTTATCACCCCTCTTTTCGATCAATCACTGTGTATGTTTCTAATATTACTAGGCTGTATGAGAACATAAATAATCTTACTCTCAAGGGACTCAGGAGGTAACAATTATCCTGTGTCCCAGGTTATCACAGGCTCCTACCCAATCCTTTCTCCTCAGCAGTATTTTCACTGTGCTTTTTTCCAATCTCCTGTCAATAGGGTATTATGGAAACAATATAAATTATTCAGAATCTCACAGACTTGGAACAATGGTGGATCAACATGTTTCTGTAATCAGCAGTGTAAGCAGCATTCGATCATTGCCATCATACAATGATATACATGATCCACTGAATATCTTGGATGACAGCGGAAGAAAACAAGCAGGCTCATACTACACAGAGTCCTCACCTTCAATCACCTGTCGGACTCCTATGTGTAAGTATAACCAATGACTGAAGAAGAGCTATGAACTTTTTAGCATCCTAACAAGTGATGAGTATTAAACTGTAGCTCATATATATAGCATATGAGATGCAATACTGAGATAAAATAGCTCAGTACCCACGGTGTCATAAGTTTTCCTTAATATTGCAAGACTGCGGGTTTAATAACTCTTCATTTCCATAAGGATGACTATGATCCACCGTCCATGAGGACTGGAATGACTGGCCTGGGCCTCAATTGCAGAAAAATCCATATTAGGAAACACTTACTAGCTGTTAAGTGAGCTAATAATGGACTGAACTCTTCTAAGGGATCTTAAGGATCCTCACTGTCATGCAGATCAAATGAACCCTGGGTCAGAGATGTCTAAACATCAGCTTCTTATGGCATAGTCCCTTCCTGTCCTGCGCTTCCACAACTGTGTGTCTTAGGCAAAGCTCCCACTGAAAGTGAATTTTAGGTGAAATTACTTAACCCCAAAGGGTTTGTTTTGGTATGTGCATTAAATAAAGGGCATCTGAGTTTGGTCTCACATTCCAAAAAAGGGTTACATGGAAGATATAAACTAAAGCACTCTTTGTTTTGTTGTGGTTTACCTATTCCTACTACTTACCTGTTAGCCTTGCACAGAAGATCAGACATTACTTACCTCATTAAGGCTCTGCAAAAATTCAGTGCCACTGAAGAAAATTTATTAAAGTATAGGTAAATTGAGTGTAATACAGAAGTATTGACATTTCCATCCTTCAGATAGTGTGCCTGGTTGATAAGGTTCCCATCAGATGAAATTGGATTGTGTTTTTTGTTAAATTTAGTAGATAGAAAACCTGAAATTATGGTAACATTTTTTTTCCCCACAGCTTCAAACATGCAAACCACCTCTTCTTCCCAGTGCATGTATGGAACACTTGGTCAGTTCCCTTCTCAGGAAAATCTGGAAGCCCATGGCCCGCCAAGCAGAGATATGGTGTCATCTTTACCACCAATCAACACTGTATTCATGGGAGCAGCTGCTGGAGGAACTTAACAGGGAGAGACATGTCAGTACCTTTAAGCTTACTTTCCAAATACAGATATTAAGACTATGATACAATCCCCTCCAAGCTGATGGAATAGAAAAGTATTACATATAGGTGTTAAAGGAGGGATATTAGCAGTCCTCCACACAGAAAAAAATAGCTATATTCAAATTGGGCCCTGCTTGTGAATCACTCAGGATTGTTTTCATCATTACAACTTTTCAGGCAAAAATTCTGGGTGAGCAGAAAGAGCCAGTGATCCTTGCAAGCAAGACTAAGTTGTAAAGAAATGATTACATCTATTCTTAATTTATTTAAAATGCTATTTTAGTCTTTCACTTACATCTTTTTGTATAAAAAGTTTATTTAATGTGTGTGTTGCTCATTATTTATTAGGACCACAGTGTAACTGTTTACTTTCTCTTATTTGACAGATTGTCAAATGTATGTATCCTACCTCCTATGGAAATGTTTACAAGGTCAATTTTTACTGTTTTAAATGAAACTAAGCCAAATTCTTACTTTTTTTACTGCTGTGCTCCAGAAAGTCGATTTCAAACGTTTAGTGCCTATTTGTGTAAATGAAAGTCCTCAGGAAATAAATTAAAGATATTGAGTTTTGCTTTTTGTTGGGTTTTTTCTTTCTTTCTTATAAAATAAACCACTTTTTCTTAAAATAAGCCCAACAAAATGTTAAAATACCATAAGCTATCTAATTGCAGTAGCCTGTCACTGTAGCCAGATAACTAAAACAAAGGAAACAATGCCACAAAATGTCACAGGATTTCAAAATTACTTGTGCTGTGTTCCCAGAATTTCTGCTGGTGGAAATCCACAAAAAAAGTCCATCAGCTTTCATGGGTATAGGGCAACTGTGCATACTGAGACCAGAAATAGTAAAGATGATTAAAAAATACTGCAACACTCCTAAGTGGCTATTTTAACAGAAAAATATCTTACAAGTGCCATGATATTCTGTATACAATCATGCATTTGTGTATGCTTCTGGAGAAGTCAGGTGAAGAATATTCACTAGTGATGTCGAAGAGAACAAAGAAAAGAACACACCTACAGAGCAAGCTTCTTGCTACACATTCATGAAATAACAGGTATTATTTTATAATGATATTGTCCCAACATCAGATTCAGATTTGGATTTAAATCCAGTCTTCTGAGGTTAGTTGATGTCTGTATTCCCATTGAGTCCATTGAATATATCCTGAATATTATAGATGTTGATAGTAGCGTATCATGGTAAGTTTTGTATTCCTAATTCTGTATAACTTCCTTTAGTTTCTATCATATGAAGTCTGACTGCATCACAAGGAGCACTGATTGTGCTAAGCTCATTAATAATTCCTGATATGAAAAACTTTTACGCAAAATGAGACACCATACTTCAGCAATTGGGATGCAGAAGACTTGAACTCTATGCTTCCTAATTCAGGGTGAAGTCTTCTGCTGTGATCAAAAATGCCATAATGATGCAAAAAAGTGTTGGCTTCAATACAAATTTCCAATGACATGGAGTGGTAATACAGGCTGTTCAAACAAATATATATTATGCTAGGCTTTACAGCAAGTGAAATAAGCGCTGCAAAAGAGTTATTTCATCATGATTATTCAGAGCAGGATATATTTGCCCCTAAAATTAGTCCTATAAAAGTCAGGCTTTCTGTGTAATTGGGTCACATCTATAGTCAATGAAGAGAGATAGTGATTTAAGATAGGGAAGGGGAGTGTGAAGGTAAGGGATGTGTCATTAGGGGAAGGGATATGTGACTACTCAGAAATGCTTGGCTTCTTCTACTGACAAATGGCACAGCATAGGTAATTAAAGTGGGAACTTTCAGACTGTTGAATTTATGTGACAGCAATATGTAGAATTTAGAAGAAGCAGGCAGCCACTAGCAGACAGGGTCTTAGTCCATCAGGCCCTACATAAAAAGCACAGTTTGCGGCACATAGTGACTCATGTGTGATTTATATGAGTCATTTCCAGTCATTTTCCATTTTTTCATGTGAACCATTTTGCATTATGGGGTGTTTTTTTTGGTGTAAATTACTTTATCTGCACTTTGAGATAAGAAACAATATTGTATCATTAGATGTGCAGATTCTTGTGATGGCTCATAACATAGAGTAGCACGAAGTACCACACTGTTATAGACTGCAATTCACTATCAATCTGCAGCAAAGAGCAGTAAAAAATTATTCTAATATTCAAATAACCTAGATATTCATGGCCTGGATAGGTGGATTCTTCACTGGGTTGGAAAATGGCTCGCTGGCTGAGCCCAAAAAGTGGTGGTAAATGACACCACATCTAGTTGGCAACCAGTCACTAGTGGTGTCCCTCAGGGCTCGGTGTTAGGGCCAGTGTTGTTTAACATTTTCATTGAAGATCTGGGTGATGGGATTGAGTGCACCCTCAGTAAATTTGCAGATGACACCAAGTTGGGTGGGAGTGTTGATCTGCTGAAGGATAGGAAGGCTCTGCAGAGACATCTGCACAGGCTGAATCAGTGGGCTGTGGCCAATGGTATGAGGTTCAACAGAGCTCAGTATGGGTTCCTGCATTTGGGCCACAACAGTCCAGGCTTGGGGAAGAGTGGCTGGAAAGCTGCTAGGCAGAAAAAGGCCTTGGGGCACTGATTGACGACAGCTGAACGTGAGCTAGTTTGTACCAAGAAGGCCAACAGCATCCTGGCCTGTATCACAAACAGTGTGGCCAGCAGGGTCAGGGCAGTGATCATTCCCCTGTACTCAGCTCTGGTGAGGCTGCACCACAAACACTGTGTTCAGTTCTGGGCCCCTCACTACAGGAGAGATATTGAGGTGCTGGAGTGGGTCCAGAGATGGTCAACAAAGCTGGAGAAAGGTCTGGAGAATCATTCTTGTGAGGAATGGTTGAAGGGGCTGGGCTGTTTAGTCTGGAGAAAAGAAGGCTCAAGGGGGACTTTATCAGTCTCAACAACTACCTGAAAGGTGGTTGTAGTGAGGTGGGGTCAGTCTCCTCTCTCAAGTATCAAGCAATAGGACAAGAGATAACAGACTCAAGCTGTGCCAAGGGAGGTTTAGATTGGATATTAGTAAAAATTTCTTCACAGGGAGGGTGCTCAGGCATTGGAACAGGCTGCCCAGGGCAGTGGTGGAATCATCTTCCCTGGGAGTTTACAAAAACCATGTAAATGAGGTCCTTGGTTATATGGTTTAGTGGTGGTCTTAGCAGTCCTGGGATAATGCTTGGACTTGATCTTAAAGGTCTTTTCCAACCTAGTTGATTCTATGATTCTATAATGCTAAATTATATCAACCATGACAAAGTAATATTGAAGAACTGATTGTCTAGTGTGCCTAGTAGTGTAGAATTTGTGCTAGAAGAGAAGCACAGCTCTTCCTCTCTGACCATTAGGACTGCGGAAATTTTGCTCCAGGCTCAAATTAGCAAAAGAAAGTTTGCCTTTACCTTTAGATGCGTAGTGAAAATGCAGTGAAATTATTTTTAAAAATTAAGCCTGTGTACCATACTGTCATCCCATATGCCATATGCATCTTACTGGTCAGATCAGCATCCTGCCAGCAATCTCTATCTAGTATGCGAGTGATCAGTGGTCACAGAGAAGAAGGGAGCCTGCAGTGCAGCAGGTAGAGATGAGCCATTTAGCAGAACTTTATACTTAGGCAGACTATTAGAATATTACAGATACGCTGGAATAGGAACAGATGATTTATATGATTCAGCACAGTGCTGTTCCCCTCAGTGTGGGATGAGAACTAAGTGGACTTTAGGCTTATGGAGTAAGAGGTCCAGAGATGAAACGACAGAAAACCCTTACCACTCTTACAGCACTTGAAGCAAAACCGTGGAGATTTTATTACTCTTGGGAAAGCTGGTATTTGACACTAAAGAAGCTAAGTCTGTTAGGAATAGAACCAAGGATCAGGCAGAGAAATGCAAAAATCTGCAGAGAAATACAAGTATCTGTAGAAGCAAAAGAGTAAGAGTACAAGTCATTAATGCCTTATCTCTGGACACAGATGTACTGCTAGAGGCCAGGAGTCCCACAGCAGCAAATACTACTGTACTAAAACAAAAAAGGCCACCAAGCTAAGCTTAAAATTGCTGAGGCTGCCTGCTACTAATTAGATTTAGGTAATGCAAGAAGCCTTACCTGGTTTTGATGACTGGGAAGAGAGAGATTAGGGTTAAGTTTTAGGCCTAATATGCCCCAGGTTGTAACAGCCTTTTGTATGAATAGCTTTGGGCTACAGTTTCATTGGAATCAGTAATGTAGCCTTAGATATTGGATTAAATTTGATACTAGTCTTGGGGATGGAGTCTGGCCAAGGGTGGGCTGGTTAGTAGGGACCTTATGACTGTTGCGAATAAGTGCCTGCAAATCTATGCTAAATCACCTGTCTGAAACAGGTCACAGGTCTAATTTTTATGAGAAGTCTGTTCTTAGGATTTGGGAACAGCTATAGCTGAGTTTATGGGCTTGGACTCAGGCTACAGTGTCAGATGAATCTGCATAATGCCTGAGCTTGGCTTACTGGCTCTTGCCAGTAAGGCCTGCATGGTGTGTTTGACTTAACACAGTTAATTCAGGAATGTTTGCTGCTTTCTTCTTAGTGATGAACTTGGGATGAAGTTTAAATCTGAGTTAGCTTTGACATTAGGATTAACTTCAGGGGTTGTGTCAACATGAAGCTGAGACCATGAATCAATATTGGATTTAGAAGTGGCCACTGAGCTTGGCTCAATCCTACTGCTTAGAGGTACTCATGAGCTATGCTTAATTCTACATAAAACAGACAGCAGGGAGACCAGTATAGATCAATATTATAGTCAGAATTAAAATCAAGATTTACTTGGGCAGAAACTGATGAAAGTGGGTTGTTTCTGTATTTACAAAGGATTGTTGAGCTCATATGAAACTTACTGCCAGATCAGGTGATATAGATATAATTCCTTCAAAGTCTAGTCTTAAAAGCAAACTTAAGGTTTATTCAAAATTTACATTTGGAAATGAAAGAAGATGAGCCATTTAGGTTAAAGCCAGGTCTAGAAGAAATGAGTGAGGCTGATTTGAGGTTTTGAGTGATGGAGACTACATTCTCAATCATACTTCTGAGACTGGCACTAGCGAATTTAAAGTCATGCTTGGGGTTCAGGCCAACATGAAGCAATGAACTAATTATAGATTTAAGGCCTGCAAGGATCGGTGCTCATTGCTGAAATTAGTAAGAGTCACAGATATAGTCATTACCCCCAGATAAGAGCTGGAATAAAAGGCTAGGACTAGGTCAGTAATTGCATAAGCCAGGATCAATGCACGCCTTAGATGAAACCCCTCTGATGGAAACGAGATGCATCTTTCACAGCCTAAGGGGAGAACGCTATATTTAATGGAAGGAATAGGAGATCTGCAGCCTCTAGAGATGCTGCATCATTGCTAATGATCAGATCTCAAGTGATCAACATTACTGGGATGATGAAAGATCAGGAAAGCAGAGATCCTACCACAAACTATGCAGCTTCCATGGTCACCAGACTTTTGCAGCAATTAAAAGGCACAGCAGAATCACTTCTTACCAGAGTCTGAGCTTGCCAATGAAGGCATGAGCAGGCAAAAGAGGATAAAACCAGGGCTGGGATCTGAAATGGAGGGAGGCAAAATATCGTGCCTATTGCATGATTAGTGACACCAAATACGATTTCTCTACATTTTGGATCCTTAATTTGCACAGGTTTTCCCCATTTAACAATAGCTGTACGTTACAATGCTGCATGGAACAATGGTTACACAATTGGAAACACGTAAAAGATTATATTAACAGCTGAACTAGGAAAATCTACTTCCCTTCCTTTTGGCTTAGTTGATTATTATCCTTGATCAAATAAAGGGCCACATGTTCATACTGCCCTTGTGCCCTGGTTGCTACAGTAAAAAGGCACATACAGTGAAGTTGTACATTTAGAATTTGATATTATATGCCTTTATAATTCTTGTCATATTCAATTTTTTCATATCATTCAGTTTTGTACAGAAGCTGACTTTATTGTTTAGTTACCTATTTTGCATCAAGATACATACAGATCATTAAAAATTTAACTAAAATGATGTGTTTTAGAAAATCCCCGCTACAGCAAAAATACCAACTGTATGTAATACAGAGGTGGACAATAAATCACACTTCCTTTCTGTTTAATACCAAGTTTCATCTTTAAAGTATGATCAGCCTTCAAAAATTAGCCCAAATTTACAGCATCCTCTAATAGCATCTTTACTTTGACTCTACATGTTTTTTCCCACGTAGGTGAGCCATCCACTGGCTGATATACTGGCGTTGTCCTCCTTCACACCCAGTCAGCAGCTGTGAGTTTCAGTCCCCAGCTTTCAGTTCTTAGTAAGTACCTTCATTTTAGACATCTCATGGCTGATCTCTGGGCATCCTTAAGACAGCAGTTATCAAGCTTCTGGCTACTGAAGAAGAGCTGATGAACTACATTCAGTGCCCTAGATGTAACAGTTCTCTTTCAGTTCCATTTCTGAAACTACAAAAATACTCATCATTGCATAATTGATAGTATGAGCAATTTCTAAAGAATTTTAGAAGAGAATATGAAAAGCTACCTACACTATTAAGTTCCTTCTGAAACTGAAAGGTGAATTTCATTCTAAATGAAGGATGTGTGGTAAATTCTAGGAAAATTAACTTTTAAAATAGTAAAATATTGAGGACGAGACTGAGATGGACTCAGTTCATTGCACTGGAGATGGAATACTTTGCTTAAATAAATAAATATGAACCAAGCCACAGATTAAGTTTGACATTGAGGTATTCCAGCTGATCATGATGTTTGCTCACCTGGAAGAAAATCAGATCTCTGATCCCTCTCCAAAGTTTAAATGAAGTGGAACAGTGTTATCAGAAGAAACTAAAGACTATATAGTCTTTACAGTCAGCTTGGTTTGCTCCTTTTCTGTGCAGAGGGGTCTTTATCACCTTATTATGCAGTCCATCCCATATAACTGCTGGAATAGTGGCTTCATCCTTGAGCCAACCAGTCCATTCAGCCAGAAAATTGTAAAAACCAAAAGTTTGTCTCTCCAGGATCCACATATGTTCTACATCATGGATATGAACCACGTTTTCCTCTCTAAACCTTCACAGACTTCCAAGAGTAGACTTATAGGTCTTGGGATCTCTTCAAGAAGCTGGGAATGAGGTTCGCACTACTTCTGCCAGCAGTTGAAGCGTGATTTATCACAAGTGATATGCCCCTGAGTCCTGCACAACGCAGACACAAGCAAAGCTGAACTATTTAGGATTGAAACTGTGTCGCTTTCTCATCTACCTCCAGGCAAAATAGAGTTTGTCAGGTGGCTGTCCCTGAGGAATGCTTTTGCTCAGCAAAGTCCTTTGCTTAGGACTTGTTGCTCAGACAGATTCTTAGGATTGTGGCTCACACGATTTCCATGTGAAACATGAGCCTCTCCACACATCCAGTGGGAATCCTGGATGCTTTAGTTGAGGTTGAAAAGTCTGGTTGGCAACAGGACATGTGGTAGCTATGCAGTTAGTACATGACAAGCTTTAAGTCCCTTCATGGCTGTTGGCCCTGGAATGTCTCAGTGCAGTCTGTGAAGTTGGGTTGTGATGTTTGTCCACCTGCTTGAGCTATTCTGTGAGCCCCGGCCCCAGCCTAGATGCAGTCCCACAGAGTTAACACCAACCTCCAAGAAATACTAGTCACTAAGTAGAGCAGATTCCACTGGGCATCACACAGTCTTTCACCCGAAGTTGGATGATGTTCAGATAGTGTGCAGTAGAGAAGATGTGTTTAATCAACATCTGGCTATGTGTTACATGTGCTGGTGGCTAAGCTGAGAGAGGCCAAGAGAGGAGAGGTAAGGTAACAGGTGCCAAAGGATTTTTTAAAATGGAGTTTGATGTTTGGCTTTGTTAATGCTGATGGGTGCAGAGAGCTTTTGATACATAGGAGGATTTAATCCCAAAAGTAATACAAGACACCTTCTAAAAAATATCCAGGCATCTAATTCATAGAACACTTACTTCTATAGCAGTACATGCCCATCTATCTTTAAAGAAACAGATCTTCACCTGTGCAATGCTGAGGAGAGCAACACATGAAAACATGTTAAAACCCCATGAGACTGCTGGTTCAAAGCTTGAAAATGCTATCCTCCTTTCAGTTTATTGACAGTTTGAAAGGTAAAGCAAGGCTTCTACATCTGCATTTAGTTTCTTAAGTAGGCAAACAGTTCTTCTGAAGCTTTGCACACACAGCAGTTCCCTCTGACTGACACTAACAACATGGCTTTGACAGGCAAGAGCATGCTGAAGAGCCACAGAGATACAAACAAAATTCAGAGTGGGGCTTGGTGGGAACAGGAACTGGTCTTGCTTCTGGTCTACAGCAGCACTGTGTAAAATGCTACACTTTTTCACTACTACAGCATGGTACAAGGGTCCTTGTTGAGGAAAAGAAATAAATAGAAACATGCAATTTCTTTACAAGGGGCATAGAAATCAGTGAAACCCAGTATTACTGATAACAGTGGTTATTATTGTCAGTCAGGTTTGAATTAAATGGATTTTTTCACCCACCTACAATCATGCTGCATTGACCAGTTTTCTTTCAGCCTAAGGGAATTTTGAAGAAACCATAATTTTCCTGAACAGGTTTATTAAGTTGGTGGGGAAAGCCATATATGACACACCAAATAGTGGTCAGCCTTCTACCTATGTGCATAAGTGCAGCCTCAGGAGTCCTGGTATGCTTCCACTGCTTAACAGCAAAAGTCTGCTTCTCACAAGCACTGCTTTATCTGCTGTCCCCAAAAGAGAGCTTCAGGAGCTATGATGCCAAACAAACTTGGGCTGAAATCAAAGCACAGACCTACACAACTTGCATGACAGGCATGATAAATGGGAGAACAATTGAATCTGATATTTAAGTAGATAGAACATTTGATACCTAATTTAGCAGTTTTGTCTGTCTTGAAAGAAAAATTGTCTTTAGGAAACTAGAACAAGAGAAAAAAGTGAATTTTGCTGAATATAACTGGGAAAATTCCCTGCCACTTGTACCTCGTTTTTTTTTTTCTATACCTCTATTTTATGTGACAAGATGTGAAAGTGCATTTCTCTCATGCACTGGTCAAAAGAGCTCTGCCAAGCAAAGCCAGTAAGAAAATGTAAGTGAACACATGAAACTAAGGTGAAGTGAAGCAAAAGACATTTTTAACTAAGGGGTGCACAAAGATGTCTGGCCTAGCGATTTAATTTCAGCAAACCAGGAATCAAGAAGCCAGACTTCTGATTAAATTTGTACACGCAAAACAGGAAAATCCCTACTTTATCTCAGCACACATTCAGCATGCATTTGGATCTGATGAAACTGCAGACCAAACTGGGAGAAAGGAAAAGGTGCTGCTTATTTGCTTTACCAATGCAGAGAAAGACAGACCATGTTTTAATACCTAGCAGTATTACCATCATAAGTGATCCTGCTAAAATCGTCTTTTCTGCATTGAGAGTTGGTGTTGCCAAATGCTAATGTTCATTTCACTTGGAATGCTGGGGTTTTATACCTCTGGAATCATTTGCTATGGCTTTCTTCACACTTACTGCAGCTTGCAGGAGTAGGCAAATCCTAAGGGATTCGTTCAAGATTATATTTCAGTGGTGCTACTGCTTGAGCTGCATTGAAAACTTCAGACGCAAGGTGCTGGATATCCTGGTCAGCAAGGGAGAAACACAGTAGGTCAACAGACACAAATAGCTTCAAGAAACTGCTGCTCTGTTTTCTGCCTTAACTCTTTCTTCTGTTTTCTTTCCCTAAGCACAAAGGGCTCAGTGGTTGCCCACATGAGCAGCCCCACTTGCCAGGCTTTACCTTGTCAGAGCTTAGGCGCTATCCCCTCTCCTTAATTCTCCCAGTGGAAGCCTCTGGAGAGTCAGGAAAGGGAGTACCCTCACCAAGAAGCCCTCTGCTTTGCTCCTAGGACCAGGGGACAGGAGGAGCCAGGCATGGCTACATGCACCTCCTCTTGCAAGGAGTGCTCCATGAGCACATTGTCTCAGAAAAAGGAAATTATCCTCATTTTCCCTTTCTACCCCCATCACAAGACAGGCTTTGCCATTAAAAACATGATTGTGTTTTTTTCCCAGAGAGGAGGGGTGAAGCAGGGGGTGGGGAAATTGTCCATGTACTATAACAGATGGTTTAAGTTCGGTGATTACAAAATCCTGAAGTTAAAATAGTTTAATTACAAAGTCAATACTGCCTCCAACCTCTGCTAAGCCTTCAGTGTAAAAACAACAGACGGTATAGTGCAAATGGTAGGACAATATTTAACCAGAACTTTGCATTAGCTACTGTAGTACAGCTCTCCATCAGGCCTTCAGCAAACGGAAGATCAACTGATTTTCCCAGATTGTATTTGTTAATCATCTCTGTTTCAGTATCAATGGCTGTGAGAGAGCCACAAACAACCTTAAGGAAACAAACTGCAGGATCATACTGCAAGCTGAGGCTCAGCAAGGTTGTATGTAAAGTCCAGTATTACAAGCATACAACTGAGAAAGTTATTAGCGCCTTACCGGGAATGAATACAGAGGTAAAAAAGATGACCAGGTAAAGTTTTTATATATAAAATAAAAATAAAATTTAGTGAAATAATCAATGTTCTATTTTAGACTGAATTTTATAGAAAAAAATAAAAGGACATGGGAAGACACAGGGAAAGGACAATTTGAGGATGATTTGAAATGGCACAAATTTTATCTTTCACATGCAAGGAAAACAGCAACTCTACAGCATGTTGTAGGGAAGCCTTGCTAAGCTGTGTTCTTGCAGCTGAGAGCTTTTTTCTTGGTCTTTGCTGAGTGTGTATGTATTCTATGTATTCTTTAACAGTGACAAACCCTCTCTCTGTTGGCTTGCATCCCTTATAAACATCAATTCAAACATGGAGCCTGAAGAGTCAGAGGAAGTCTGGCTCTTTTTTATTTGCCGTATACTAAAATCCAGTCCCATCTGCTTCTATCATGACACAGCGTAAGATACTCACCGCCTATGCTACATAAAAAGTGCTGTGAAGCGCTGCTCTGTTACTAGCCTCCGTGGGTAAAAGCAGGGCCTGGCAACCTGGTGACAAGAGATATGAACTCATGAAAGTAAAAGCAAAACTAAACAAACTGGAGATCATCTTCAACAACTTTTCTTACCACTCATCCCCACTGACCCCTAGAATAATATCAGAAGTTAAAGAAAGAGAGAAAACAGGCTCCAACAATGACACTACAACACAGAGGAGTTCTCACAATTGTGTTACTCCTTTATAATTCATTTTATAGAGTTTGAGAGACGAAGAGTAGCTTTGGGTGTCTGAGATCATATTTGCTAAGTCAAATAACAGTTTCTAGTAGCCAACCTCTTTCCCTGGGGTTCTTTATAAATAGCAATCAAGACAGAATGCTGCATTAGCTAAGATGGGAGAGAAGGGACACCCTAGTGAATCTGAAGGAAAATCCTCTTTAATCATTAAGAGGAAAGATGAAACATTTCTAAGTCCTGATCATGCCGATTGCTGCGTATTCCAGTCCTACTGTCATTAAATTAAATTTACATATAAGAGTAGATGCCCTGACTTTCAATTAAGACTAAGTGCAGTTGAAGTGCTTCATTTCAGTAGTATGGAAATTATCTTCTGTAATAACAGAAAAATACATAAGCTAATATTCTGTTGGAAATCATACCATGACTCTGGCATAGCGCTGACAACACATAAGCAATTTCAATTATTTCTTTATGTGAGTATAAGATATTTCTATTTGTTCCTAGAATATGCCAATAAATGATTTTGTTACTATCTGTAACAGCAAATAGCCCTTTAGAGCATCTTGTAGAAGGCTTCTGAATTTCTAGCAATTTTTCTTATTCTGATACTTCCTTCTGTTCTTTACCCTAAGCATGTACTTGTAACTAGGAAATAAATCCAAAGAAATAAGACACGGACACTACATTTCAAAAAATCTTAGGCCAGAGCAGAGCCTACAAGTTTGTGTCTTCATGAGAGCTCTGCACTCTGAAGACATCTGATTTTGCTCCACATCCGTAGGCAAGGCTTTGGATGCATACTCCCAGCAAAAGGACTATCAGTGCTGCCATTGCTGTTATTGGTGCTCTCAAAGTGCCTGGTGATGGTGCGGTGCTGGGGATTATGGCCCTGCTGTGCTGGCAGCTCCTCAGGTGCAGGGAGGAGGATAATGACGGCAAGTTGTCACCACCCAAAGCTCACCCTCCAGAAGTCTGGAGGGGAAATGGCTGTGTAGGACTGTTGAAGGCCTCACCAAAAAGCAGGGGATCTGAATTCAGCCTGAAATATACCTGTGTGTCAGAAAACAAAATACATTTTTAATAGAGGAAGATATGGTTTAAAAAGTTAAGCAGTGGAAAGCCTGTTGTTGTAGACCTGACCGTTCTTTGTCCTAACAAACATTTACCCAGGGTTGTCTCATGACTGGTCGACTTTTGTAATCCATTAGAAAGTGATGCTGTTGCATGACATGATCAAACACCAAACGCAGCAGAAAGGCCATAACTATATCTAAAAAGCCTTTGTTTCTTCAAAGCCTTTCACTAATGCTGGCAACAAAATTATTGAGGCTTATAATGAGCTGGTCTCTTGTCAAATAAGCTTTGTTATGAGCAGTGTTAAACTTTATATCTGCTTTTAAATTAAACACTTTGGGTTTATTAATGTTTCCTTTCCTCTCCAAATTTCTTTGTTAAAGAGAGGTGCCAGAGGAAATGTACTAGCAACAGTAGGATGTGAAGTATAGTTTAGAATACATTAAACATATGTTGATGAGGCCATTAGCAGAGTTTATAGATACCACCACCTGTCTCTTATTCCACTTGTCATTACTTAAGTGACAGAAAACATACTGTAAGAGAGGTGGTATGTTACCATTTAATCTTTACTCCTGTATTAGAAGAAACATAGTAGCAAATTCATGCCTTGTTGCTAAAAATATTTTCCAATAATGGCTCATTGAGATAAAGAAACTCGAATAAATAAGGGGGGAGGGGGAATAGGAGCTGAAGAATAAACATGGCTCTGGTTTTGGATGCTAGAGAGACACTGAATATCTCAGAAGGAAAAACTTTGTCATTAGAATTGTGTGTGTGTAGGGGCAGTTAACATTTTACTTGTTTCTTTCAAGCTAGCAAGTGCATCCCTTAAATCAATATTGCAAAAGGCACTCGTAGACTTACCAAATACAGGCATAGGGGTTTTGCCTGAAAGATAGAATAAAACATAAAATAAAATTCAATAAAATAAAATATACTTTAATTAAATAAAATACATTTTAATAAAACGATACAAAATAAACCAAAACAAAACTAAAATAGTAAAATAAAGTAAAATAGATTAATCAAAGGTAAATAGCGCTGCCGTCACAGGCCGCCGGGGCAGACGATACCTTCCCGGCCCTGCGGCGTCCCCTAGTGGGCGCGGTACGGCACTGGCGGCTAGCGGGGCGGAGTGGAGCGCGGTGCAGCCAGCGCCGCGGAGAAGCCGCCGGAGGGGCGGAAGGGGGAAGCTCGTAGCCGGCCGCAGCTTTTCTAGACCTTACTGCCGACTGCGCCTCCCGAAGGGAGGGGAGTAGCGCCTTTGGCGTCGTGGGGAAAAGCGGCGCAACGACATGGCTCCTCCGGGCCAAGGGAAGGAAGAGCACAAGCTGCGGGGAGGTGGCAGGTGCAGCATAGTGCGGCTGCAAGGCAAAAGAAAAAGATGAAAGTGGCAATGCTGAGCTGGGGAGCAGGCAGGAGATCAGGCAAAGACCTGCAGGCTTCAAAGCTGTACCTCGGAGTTGGGCAAACAGCAAGTGCATCAAAAAAGGAGGGGCTGGACACGTCGAGAAATCAATTTCTAAAAATCTGTGTCGAGTTTTCTGAAAACTTAAATTGAGAAAATGTTCCTCATCTTCCCAGAAAAAGCAAAGCCTCTGCCCAGCCTCCTGCATCTGCCGGGGCAAACAGAGGGAGTCCGGAGCTTAGCACATCCCAGCAGCGGTGGTCCCCCCGAGCTCATCCGCGGGGCAGCGGCCCGTCAGGTCCCGCTGCACAAACACCGTGCCCACAACAGTGGCAGAGGGGAAGGGATGCAGCGCCCTGCAGAGCAGGTACCGACACAGCCAGGGGACAAAGGCTATTCATTGTCCTTTCTGGAAAGGAAGAACGTTGCCAGCCTTGCTCCCGGCCGCCTTTTAGCAGGAGAAGCCTCAGGTTTGAGCAGGAGATGGCAGCACCGTCCTGGAAAGCTCGAAAACCTCCCGCACCAACACCCCGTTCAAAAAATGGCGGGAGGCGCCGGGAAGGAAAGCGCCCTTGTGCCCACTGGAAGGCGAATTTAAAAGGGGAAAACAAGAACGTGTTGAGGAAGTACTTTAACTGAATTGCAAAGAACCCATTTAAAGATCAAAACTGAATCTGCTGCTGTGCATCACAGGAGTCCTTAGCATGATGCAGCGGCACGCCTTTCTCCAAAACATTGCAACAAAAGAAAAAATCCCACAAGAGAAGACCCACAGATACCACTGGAGACTTCATTGCTTCAGTGCTGCTTTTATTTGTATGGAAGTATGGACATAACACTGACAGAACTATAAAACTTTACAATATAAAGATAAAACTGAAAATTCTCTCCCCTGATTTCCAGTATTTGCTTTGAATGGGTGCAAAAAAAGATTATTGAAAAATCTGTCAATGTGATAAGTAGAGTTTTATGTCAGACCAGCAAGGAATCTGTTGCTAGCTGCACACAGAGCTGATGCAGTCTTCCTGTAATCTTTGCTTATTTCATACAAAAAAAAAAAAAACCAAAAACAAACCCAAAAAAACCCAAAACCACCAAACCACCACAAATCTGTAGAAAACATGAAGTACCTGTAGTGAGCTTGTTGTAAGTCAAACCAGCCTGGGCGTAACTAAAGTCACTGCAGATTGGCTTTTCCTGACTTACTCCTTGATGAGCTTTCAGTTGGCAGCTGCAGGCAGAGATTTTGCAAACGCATACATTTTCAAGCCATGTATTTTGCTCCTCTCCTGCCCCAGATTCTAGTTTCGCTGAGCTTGTGGCTGAGGAATTCCCACAGACCTGCAGGGGTTGCCAGGAAAAACCCCTTGCAGTTCATTAGGTGGTGCTGAAAGACTTTGCTGAAAGTGCCATTGTGTTGACCCTTTCAGCGTTTACTAGAGCTTGTCCACCTGAGTTCTTGATGAGGGGAAATGCTATTGAAAAAGCTATTTGGAGTTTGTTTGGCACCAACTCTGGCACGCCAGCCGGAGTCAGAACCTTTTGGTATTCACTAAATACACAAATAAGTGCATGTAACCCCCTTTTTTTGCTCTCCCACATGTTCATAGATCCATCTTATTTTCTGACATTTTATTTAGTATTGGAAACATTCGAAGAGCGTAGCAAATGGAAATTTAAGGTTTAGCCAGATTGTATCAATTGTTGGTATTGGAGCATCAATGGAGCTCAAACAAGTTTTACTTGGCAAGACAATTGCACAAAAGCATTTGATGTTGAATCACAAGCTATTTTCAAGGTTCACACACACAAAAGAGTTCAAATTTAAGCAAATTAAAGACCCAGTATTAATGAAATATGCTCTTGTTTCCTTTATACTTGCCAACTATTTAATTTGGTCAGGAGATAAATTCACATGGATTAATTCTAGAGAGCCAACTTCAGATTCCTCCTGGGTTTCCTTGAAATGAGGTATCCTTCACTTCCTATCCTGCACGGTTTTGTAATGCAGCTGCACATTGTTGAAAAATTGCCACAATTCATGGCAGGGTGGCTGCACTTCAGCAATGAGCAAAGTTATTTGGAATACATACATCTATATTTGCATGCTTGTGAAGCTTACGTGTCTGACTTGTTAAGCTCTAGTAAGCTCCTTGATGGACAATGCCATGATACACAGTGGATGGCAATTAAGCCATTAATGAATCTGGGTAAAGAGGGGCTGATCCTCAACACCATGAACTCCAAAGGAGTATTTTTGTAATTCAGAAGGGTAAATGCTCCTGTGGAGCAGAAAAAACTATAAGATGACAAAGAGGTGAAAAGTCCTCTCCACAGCCAGTGACCTCTTATGTGGGGTAAAACCAGGTAACCTCGAAGGTCTCCTTTTCTTGCATGGTGCACCAGCTTGGGATGTGACTGTGGGGAGCTGGCTGGAGGCGGCTCCTACTGCCACTCCTGCTCTGTGTCTGTGGGTCTGCCAGGGCCAGGCACTGGAGAGCACAGTGGGGAGTGCTCTGAACTGGCCTTTCAGTCTTTCTTCCAAGGTTTTAGGCTCGCTTCTCTGTTTCTTTCTTCTGCCATGGGATAGAGATGGAGTGTTTGGCCTGGCAGCATAAACACCTGTTTTGGGGCAGCATGAGACAAGGGAAAGAGAAGCAGAGATTTTGGCTGTAATCTCAGTGCTCCAGTCTTTCTGGAGAACTGAAGCACATGACCACACAGGTACAACAGGGGAAAGGTACTTGATGACTGCAAATGGCTCAACAGAGCCCCAATGACATTTACTCCAGCATAAAGGTGTGATGACTGCGAGTGGGAAGAGCTGGGGATCATTCAGATCCACAGTGGATTAACTGAACTTCTGCAAAGTAAACTTACAACCTATGTCAGCTATGTCCTGGGTTCAGCAGCAGCAGTCAATTTTTCTCCTTCTTAGTAGCTGGTGCTGTGCTGTGTTTTTGACTTTCAGCCTGGGAACGGCGCTGATAACACCGATGTCTTCAGTTGCTGCTCACTTGTGTTTACTCTGAGCAAGGACTTTCTGAGCCTCATGCTTTGACAGGGAGAAGGGGAAGCTGGGAGGAAGCAGAGACAGGACACCTGACCCAAACTAGCCAAAGAGGTATTCCATACCAC
>WYDI02028615.1:20098-44637 GCA_009867235.2 Psittacus erithacus
CCCTTGTTATTTCCCTTATCATTATTATTATTGGTGGTAGCAGCAGTGGTTTGTGTTATACCTTAGCTACTGGACTGCTCTTATCTCAACGCATGGGAGTTACATTCTTTCGATTCTTCTCCCCACCCCTCTGGGGGCGGGGGGCGGGGGGAATGAAGGGGGAAAAGTGAGCGAGCAGGCTCCATGGTTCTGGTTTATGGCTTGGCTTAAACTACGGCAAGCTATAACCCAGGAACACGAGCAACAGATTTGCTCAGGAGCCAGCTAGTTAGGAACTGAGAAAAAAAATATTCTCTCCTTGCAGCACATAGCGGCTGGCACAGTAACTGTATTGGTCTGTCCTTGTTTGGTCTTTAAAGAAAAGTCTCATTGCCTCTCAGATGTGCCCATTCTGTAAGTACTTTTGGTGCCCTTATGCCTACACAGCTCCTGAGAAGACCATGGAGCAGAAGCCCACGCTATTTCCATCTTTTTATTTAAACTCAAACAGCGTGTCCATGAGCTTTTTTAAGTCAACGTGATGAAGGCCTCCTCCAAAAGGCCAGAGGGAGGTGGGCACAATAGGTCTGACAACAGTCCTGACTGTACACCTCCCCATGGCTCTGTGCTGGTCCCTGGGCTAGTGGAGCGGCTGCCTAGCCCTGCTAGCCATCGGCACGGAAGCTGGGAATGGAAAACAATTTTGATATTGGCAGCCTGGATTCCTGCCCTTCTCAAACACATTTGATGTTCATACATGGTCTCTTGGCTGCTGCTGCTGGGGACCATCTGTTGGGATGGCTTTGTGCCTGATCAAATGGTGGTATGCCAGTTTCACTGGGACATGAAATAGATGCCAAACAAAACGCGTCTGGTTTTACTTCTATTACTCTGAATTCAAAGCACATGCTAATACTAATCCCCCTTTTAACAGTTGTGCTGTGGTGCCAGTTAAACCTTCATTTTTTCCTACTATCTGCCAGATTTCTACCATGTACTTAGACACTTAGCAAAATCCAGCAGAAGTCAGTGCATTTGACTTCACACAAACAGGGCACTATTTGAGGGTCTTGGTGAGAGTTGTTAGCTCTAATAACAGAGCTGAGTGTATGAGAGTTTCTTATACACATAATACTGGATACTTGAAGGAGCTGCATGAGGATATTTCTTTCAGAATTGCTCCTGAAACCACATCCAGCTATCATACAATGTTCTGTTTGATGAAAATGCAGCTTATCAATTTTAAAATGCTAGCATAAACTAGGCATATTTTTTTTTTAAAAAAAGATGCTACCAAATATGCAAAGGCTTTTAGCATTATGTGAGTACTAATCTGAGATGAACCAAAGACATTTTCTTTTCTATGTGCTAAGCGTTCACCATAGCTCCAATCCTGATCTATAGTAAAATCTTCCATGCTGTAGCTGGCTTTGCTGTCTGGGTTTATATGACTAATTCTCTATGAATGTTCCACATTCAGAGACATGTGCTCCTGACCTCAGCCAAGATGAATATTATTGTCAAAACTGCCATCATTAAAGCTACTGTGGGTTTTCAGATTCCTCTAGTGTTTTGTGGGGAAAATCCATCTGCTACAGATGTTCCCTTGGGTGACGGATTTCCTCCTTTATTCCCATAGTGGATCAGGAAAGCCTAAGGGAACATCTGATGTTTGCTTTTTTGTCCTCCTTCTGCTGTGCAATCCTAAGAGGCTGGACATTTTTGACGCCTCCTGCCACATCCTCCTCCTCCTTTTGCCCCCAGGAGGGAGATGACAAGGCCTTGGGATTAGTCTCCCCTGGCAGGATCCCTGCTGTGTGCAGGATAGGCAGGATCTAGATGTGCCAGCTGAGGTTCACGGTTTTAGGAAGGGCTGGGATTTGATTACTCTATCACGTGCTTAAGTCCTCAGCTCCTGTATTCATAATGATTTAAACCACTTCATTTTGTCAATGATGCAACAGATTCCTGTGTTATTATAATTTAATAAGCATAATTAACTTTTTTAACCAGCTTGCTTACATTCCCTTCTTGTCTATTCCTAAAGTAAAATTTACTGTAGAAATCTGAAAAAAAACAAACCCAAAACGTTCACAGTTAAGGAAAGCTGGGGAATATGGAGATTGGTTTCTGCTTGGTTTAGCATTGAACTACCAAAAAAAGAAAACTAAATAAAAATGTGTCTCTCCCAAGTAAACATGGCACGGCCAGGAGCATAGGCCAACTGGTGGCATCTGGACTGGCCATAAAATTAAAAATAAACTTGAGAGTAAATGTGCAGCTAAATGCAGACCGTGGGGATAGGATGTGAACTTCAGCTATTTCCTGCAGCTAGTGTGGTTCCAAAGTTTAACAGCTTTAGCCTTTGGAGACCCGGAGGCGTGCATACTTGTTTTCAGTTTCTGCTCCTTTCATCTCCCCCCACTCGGAGCCCTACACACCTCCCAGCTGCCCTGCTTGCTCTGTCTCTCTCTGCAGAAGGACAGTCCTTTCACCCTCTGATGAATGTCCCACATGGCTTCAGCACAGAGCATCACCACACAGCAGCAGTGGTGTCTCCCTTACTGTCCTTGTGTTGTCTGGCCCGCTCTGGCAGGATGGGGGGCTCCCTTCCCATTTTGCCCTCAGGGCTCACCAGTCTGCAAAAGATTGACTGCTACCTGCTGAGTACCATCCAGGCAGGTGAGCAACTGACAGCTCCTCTCTGAACATGCTGGCTCATGCCTGAGAATTAAGCTTTTTATGGTGACTTTCAGACCCAAGCTTTCCTTTTTTTTCATGATTTTTTTGTTGTCGTTAAAACAGCCACAGAGGTAACAAGGAAGGGTTAATAGAATAGCTAATACATCCTTATCTCACAGAGGCTGTATGATAGCAAAGAGGTATTTTCAGGCATAAATTTATTATTAGGGGATGTACTTCAAAGCTTGAAAGTATCTCACTAAGACTCGCTTGAGCTTTGTGTTCTTTTTGCTTGTGACCCTTGTGCCTGCATAGACATAAGGCCAAATTCAACTGAGGAATGTATTTCTAAAGTGTGTCTTGACATCTCTCTCATAGAATCATAGACTCATAGAATGGTTAGGGCTGCAAAAGACCTTAAGATCAGCAAGTTTCAACCCCCTGTCATGGATAGGGATGCCTCAACCTAGACCATGTGGCCCAAGGCTCTATCCAGCCTGGCCTTGAACACGGCCGGGAGTGGAGCATTTATGATAAAACTTTAATTTCATGCTCATTTCTCCTAACACCATATGATAGTCTTCTTTGTTAAAATAAAAATGCACGTAAGAACAACTCTACAGTAAATCTTTGAATGCCTTAAATTATTTTCCATAATTCAAATTACATTGTTCCAATAGTGCCAATCTCCTAACACAAACCTCCAGGGTACATACATCCCCTACTTCTCCCTGCTTGTCAGTGACACTCAGCAAGGTACTTTCTATTAAAACCTCTTCTCATCTTGTCATCTGCTGAAATCCTCAACATTCCACAGTAACAGACAAAAAAAACAAAACACAACACCACAAAAAAACCCAGAATAGGGAAATAGCAGAAGAAAACTGGGGCACATTTTCGTGAATTTTCAATAAGTTTGTTTACACTTTTGAAATTTAAAGGGGGAAGATGAACAAAGATGCGTACACATAAACCTTAGTCAGTCTAGTTCTTGATTTTGCCTAGAAGAAAATGTATTGAATACAGTCAAAGAATGGAAGAATAATGTAATTTGCAAACATGACAATAAAGGCTTTCTTACAGGAGACAGAGAGAAAAAAAAGAAAAGCAAAAAGGTCCCTTCCAACCCGAACTCTTCTATGAGTCTATGACTCCACGTATATGTACCTGTACCTGTGCATTGTTACAAATAAGGCAAATAACATATTGTCACAGAAGATATCAGAAAATCACCAAGATGAATAGGTATTTGTAAGTGCTTCTGAAAATTTTACTTAAATGAAAGGTTTTCCATTTCCGCCAAAGTAATATCCTCTTCATGCTGTAAGTCAGAGAAGACAGAAGTTGGAGGCTCACACAAGGAACTTTGAAGAAGAAAATGCTAGATTTAAGTTTCTCCTTTTTCTTGGTCAATAAAGACTTGATTGCAGACAGATTTTTCCATGTGATGCCTTTATGTTTGTGTACATTCAGCATATAGCTACACTACCACTGACCCCTTCAGCTCCATCTCTGCTTTGAGCTTATAAAACTGTCAATCCTGCAAATGATCTACCAAACTGATGCCTGTGAGGGGAAATTCCCTCAATGTGCTTAAGACCATGTGGTAGTAAGTGAAGCGGTTCTCAAAAAAAACGGGCTAGAACTAACTCTATATTTGGACTACTGATTGGAGTTTCCTCACAAGGTTAGTGCAATCAGTCTTCAAAATGTTTCATCATCTGGGGCTAGTTATCTCTTCCAGAACATTATCACCTGTTAAGGAAATAGGACATCTAGGGACACGCTTCACTAGCAATTTAGGGAGGGCTTTTTTTCCAGAACTAAAAGGGAGAGAAGGTGGGAGGAAGACAGAGTGAGACTTTCTGAGCTATATCACCCAGTGTGCAAAACCTAGGAGAAAAAGTATTTTGTAAATGAACTATTTGAGGAAGCGTTCCTCTGACACGACCTTTTCTGTTACAGTGCTTTCATGAGCAGCCTGTGAAAACAGCAGCTTTACTGAGCACATTAATAACACCAATTTGTATGCTGCAAACTGCTTCAGGGGTCACCAGCGAAGACGGAGTTAATTAAAGGATAATTTAAGTTCTTCTACAGTCTGTTATACTGGGAGAAATCCAATGTAAGCCGATGACTTCATGTTATCAATTAAAACATAAAATTACCTAAACAATCTTAACTCCCCTTCATTTTACATACACATTGTGGCACAGTTTTGGAGTACATCAATATGTATGTTGCTTCGCTCCCACCCCAACATGCTTTTCCTCTGATTCTGATGGGACGATGAAGGGATATTTAAAATATTCAATTTGTACGTAGCCTTCAATCCATGGCTTTTTTCATAGTGTACTGCAAACTACAGTTCTCCAGCACAGGATTCATCTCATACACTTTAAATGTCAAAAACCCTAATTATGTAGCCTCTGCTACATAATCATCCTGCACTCCTTTCTCCAGAGGTCAGTTCAGCTAACCTATTTTAGACAGCCACTCAGGGTGAGATGTGTCTCAATTTAAAGAGTTTCATTTCATGTGAAATGATTGAGTCAATACCCTCAGCTTCATCTCAAACACTAATGTGGTCTATGATGGATCTTCCAAATTCCTTGTCTAAAAAAATAAACTCTCCTGAACATCATTTATGAGAGTTTAGGCTGATCTATAAAGTTATTAGGGTTGGTGAAGAAGTTGAGTGGGTGTAAAGAAGATACTAGACTTTGAGAGGATAGCTCATGAAATGATCCAGTAAGGTCTTTTGAACACCAGTACCTCCTGTCATTTCTCAAACCTCAATCATTTGCTATAGCTTTCATCTTTAATACAGTGCTCTAGTTCTTCGGGCTAGCACTAAAATTCCTGATTAAGGCATCTGCAAATGCAGGATGGGATCAGCACTCACCCCCAGATCTAGGTCCAAGTGCACTATGATGTAAGGCTTGCACATTAAAAATTGATTGAATCAACTCCCTTCCAAAAAGACTGCAAATTTCTGAATTCCTTCAACTGAAGCAACTCCAGAGTTTGTTCACTTCTTCTTTAACTGAGTTAAACCAAAATTTTAGTCTATTGATTGACATTTTTGGGGTTGGTTTTTTTTTTAACCCTTGATTGTCTAACCATTGAACTGTGGTAGCACAACAACTATATGAGAGAGTTTTTTTAATCACACACATTTTTCAGGCACTACTCAGGGAAAGAGGAAGAATGGCTTTTGGAGAAGTACTGTGTGATTCAGCAGTATATTCTGAAAGCATATTTTGGTCTCTACAGTGGCTGATGGATCATCACCCACTTGCCTCCATCACATGCCTCCCAACCTGAGCAGAGCTGAGGGTGCTGGAGCTGTGCATGCCAATTCCATCATCAGGCATTACTGGCACCTCTCTCACTGGTGGTGAATATCTGTGAAATGTCTCTGCATTTTTGGCGCTGTAAATCTTATGCTCAGCTATAACTCAGAGATAAATTATGGTACATTCATCTGCCATTAGTTTCAAATTAGCAGTGTCATTTAGATTTCTTTTTGTATAAATATTATTAAAGCTACAGATTCCAAAATTTATGACATATATTAACAGTGTGCTCACTAATCCCAGGAAGATCACGCCTCCTGTTCTGTGGGATTTAGGCTTGTCTCTGATTCAAACAGATTTGTGATGTGAAATATTAAATAGTGCTGCCGGTGACTAGTTATTCACAAAGGCCAACACTGATACCTCATTTTTCTTGTCCTCACACAGTCTTGATTGCATTGGAAACTGCTCCTTTGAAAATAAAGCAACAAGTGAGAAAGCTGTCATGTTTTCTACCATGGTTAGTTGCCAGTATTTGGCAAAACAAAAGCCTGGGCTGAGAAATTAAGGTTGTTTCTGCTTTTATTCCTTGCCATACAAAAGTGGACTCATGACCTGCAGTAGGTGCGACAGATTCAGACGTAATGCAGCTATTTGTGCCCTTCACCATGAGCTGCTTGCTGCAGCCTGTGAGATAGGGCTAGAGCAGAGCCAAGTGACAGGATGCTGACACTGCTTTCTGGTATCCACTGTCAAAAAAACATTTAATTTATATGCTTTGCCATACGTGTACAACAAGTTCCCTTGGCCCCGTCAAGACTGGAAGGGAGAGCCAAGTCATGTCCCTTGGCTTGGCTCATCCTTGGCAGACATTCAAGCTTCCAGCTTGCCTTGGTGTAGATGACATTCACTTAGAGCTATTCTTTGTAAATGTTCATCCTTCAGAAGATAGTAGTCTCTGCTACTTTATATTTGTCCTGTTTGAACCTGCTGGCTTTGAGGCCTGAGGACTTTCCATTCTTAAGAGAGTATCACATGGTAACCAGGGATGTCTATGCGTTCTGTGATGCATGAGACTGAACGCTAATAAAATTTTTCTCATAATAAAAGTTTTCTAAACGACTTGTGTATTTTCTTAAGAATAAGAGAGACAACCTAATTCTTTAGAAAGTAAGTAATAATTATGATTTGTGCTGGATAAAATCCTCCTTTAGGCTGTAAGCAATCAGACGTTGACAGTCATTCATCTCAGGTACCAAGCCAGCCAGATATAAGTCAGCAGATGTATCCCTGTTAGTGCTAAACTGAGACGGAGGCAACAGATGCTACCTCTCAGCAAGGCTTATTAGACCACACTCAACAGCATGCTGACATAGTTACACGGTATCCCAACTTCTTCTGGCCTGCAAATGCTCAGCTCATCACAAAGGCAAAGTAGCAGGCAACTGTACAAAACCTAGCAAACATGCCTTCGCTCTAAGACACTAGGCTTGTGGAAGACTTTTTAAAACATCAGGGACAGCTGAAATCTCTGATGTCCTCTGCATTTTTGAAAAGTCTCCCTCTTGAATAGCACCTGGAGCTCTACACTGCGGCTGTCAAGCCATCTACATAGCAGAGCATTTATTTGTACTGTAGGCAGGCTGTTGTGGTTGCACATGAGCACTGACTATGAACCAAGTATGTCCACTGAGCATCAGGAGATCTATGTAGAAAGGTAGTCATAACATTCCACTAGCAAAGAGTAGCTACCAGAACTAAACTGAATGAAAGCTGCACTTCTATCCACCATCTCCCTTCCAGCTTCCATTGTCAGTACCCAAGGCTTATTGTATGCCACTTTATGTTGGTGCGCAGTAATAGTAATAGTGCTTTTCATATGTAGGCAGCAGATAGATAGTGTCTTGTGGGTACCTGCTGTGGCTTTCAATGTACACATGATAAATTGCTGTTTCAATTTTTAATTCAAAAATTTTTAACATGTATTATTTTAGCCAAGTTTCATCTTGCAGCAGCGACTGCCCAAAGAGCTGTCTTACATCAAAATGTTCAATGACATCACAACACATAATCCGAAACTAAAATAAGGAAGTGTATATGTTTTACCTGGTACTGATTAATAATTTTAATTAATGTCTTCAGCACTTTATGTAAGAGCAGTTGAAGTAATTCAGAATACAAAGAAGGTAGTTCCAGAACTCTCTGGGAGACTTGATCATATTCAGCAATTTGTACATTTCTTTTTTAGAAAAAAGTCTACTTTTTTGTGGTTTCAGAACAAATCTGCTAAACACATATCTGTGTTGCTTTGTTTTCAATTACAGCTAACAAGCCAAAAACACATGTTCCAACTGACCAGTCTTATGGGAAACTGAGATCCAACTGCTAGCCATGCAATGGTGACTGTCACTGCAACTGCCTCGGGTGACACTGGCCTGTAAACAGGGCTAGACAAAAAATCCTAAAATTATCTACCTTATTCTAACCATTTCTGGACTGTTCTTTACCAGGGACTGGTTCTGTTTGAAATGCAACATTTGCAGAATCTGCCTGTGAAGACTATTCCAGAGACTAACAGATGCACTTTTCCATAGTTTGTTCTTTCCAGTCTAGTCTTTCCCCTGTATTATTTTTTACTCCAAGGCTATAGTAAGCTGCCAGAGAAAACAGCAGTGGAAGTTCTGCAAGACGGAGAATGGAGAACTAAAGAAAAGGACACAGGCAGAGCTACTACTTGTAGGACTAGGTAAAGATTCTTTGATGAAGGCAGCAAAGTACCATACTTATCATCCTGTCACCTTTTCTCCATGAGTTGTTTTCTTTCTAAAGCTTGATTTTGTTGTCCTCAATGAAAACAAGCAGAATGTTTGGGATAATCTGACTCACAGAACAGTAAGATTTCCCTGTGTCAGCAGGTGTCAAGACAATCAACACCCAGCTACAGTTAGCTACCAAGTCAAGGTTTTGGACAGAAATGAGAACTCAGCTCTACAAGTGGTTGTGTCTACAGTGACAACAAATAGCCAAGACTTGGATCTCCTCATCATGACTTTTTTCCTGAAGGCCAGCCCAGAAAACAGCTTATTCTTATCCCTGACACATTCTTTCAAAGTTTACTTCTTTCCTGAATGCATGTAATTTCAAAATAAATTATTTATTTCTGAGTCTCCAAACTTTCATGGAGCTAATAAAATAGTAAAATAGAAAAGCAGGAAAAGTGGTTCCTTACTATACTACAATATCACAAACCGTCTCAATGAACCTGATGCACAACAAGATGTTGGATTGGCTGTGCTTACTCCTACAGGTCAGGTGTTACCATTTAAACTCACATCCTTATACTCCTAGTCTTTAGTTTCAGCCCATACACCAAATCCCGTCAGTTTTATATACTTTTATGACACACATGATGACTTCCAAAATGAGTAGTCAGGGCAAAAGCCTAACTGTTAAGAGATAGTTAATGTAGCATTCCTCAAAGTTATGAAAACACAGTGTCTAAAGGCAGATGAAATGACAGTGACCTGAAATAACAGGAATCTGGCTTTGGTTATGTATCTGGCAGGGACTGAGGGTGATGGAAGCCTGTGAGCTGCATCCAAAACCTTGAAATACAGCCCTGACCCTGAATGAACTGGAAGGCATATTTCAGCCTACAGCAGGTCAAAGTTCAGTCATCACTGGCCTTCAGGACCTCTATTCAGTCCTTGTTCAGGTTCAAATACAGAATCTTTGGAGTGATCTGACTTTACTGCAGAATTTCTCTGGCACCCAAGTCTTTCCATATGTTCAGCTGTGGGCTTTCCCCAACACATTCATCAGCAGTCATATTTCCCTTGTGAAAAATGGGAATGAGAGACAAGTAAACTCCCATATTAACTCAAATCCTCTCCTGGGTGTCTCGAAGGGAGTGCTGGAGAATCCAAGCTTTTACAGCTCTCTTTTGTTTGCCTTGGAATATGCAGTGTTTTGTGAAAACTGCTCTGCAAAAAGGTTGCAAAGAGGTGAAAGAAAATGTCTAGGAAGAAAAGAAAGGTGCAAAGTAAAACCAGAGCCAGAGAAGAAAAAAGAAATTGCTTGAATATAGGAATATAAATTATTCTGTCAGAGAGGGAAAAAGGAAATTAATGCTCTGTACATGTCCTGATGCTTGATGAGGCAGGAGCATTTCAGAGGTTCACAGAATATACCTGCAGATCTCTGCATCCAGTTCAGTCAGTGGCAGCACAAATGGGGCTTCACCTTTCTCTGCCCAGCAACTTCTCCCAGTTTCCTTAGTGGGGAATGGTGACTTTCTAGATGATCATCAAGAGAGACGGCTTGTCATAAAGTTCTGCTCATTTTCATGAGCAATTCAATTTCCATTTTAAAAACTATGCATAAGGAAGCTTGATTGGAAAAATGCCAATAGACAAGTACAGTTTGACAGGCACATGGAGTCAAAACTTCTCTGCTTGAAATTAACCACAATTCTTCTAATTGAACATTTCTGTAAACTTCTGATGGGCCTCTCTGCATTCAGACACATTACATACATGACAGACACATGGATTCATGATGTGTTGAGGCCAATCTAGATGCTGGCTCTCCCCTAGAAGGACAAATTTGCTGTCCCTGGTTCCCTCTTTGTGTATCCTGCCCCATCCTGTTTATCGGTTCAGTAATCCACATCACTTCATCCATCGACTGCTTTGCTCTTCCCTGCCAGCTTCCAGCCAGAGCAGCCAGGTTTCTTAGTCTGTCCAAAAAACAGCTGGGTACTAGCAACCAGGGAAGGGATAAGTAACCTGGGCCAGAGAGGAGGAAAGCTGTCCTCTCTCTCTATTAGCAGCTCATAACATAAGTTGATGGTGAAACTGCACCTGAGAGCTACCAGTTATAACATGATATAGGGAACTGATCACTTTGTGCTTGGAAATAGAATACTCTTAGTGGGCTGAGCTGTTGCTGTTCATGGCAGTGTGTTCATGTCAGGGTCTCCAATTAAAATTGCTAATGATCACTGCTTTTGGTATGATTTAGAGAACTGTTAGTGCTAACTAATGTTGTTAAAATCTTCTTTGCTTTGGCAGGCCAGTGCTCAATTCCCAGTCTTTTGAAGACGGTCCAAAGGAATTTCAGAGTTCATGCCCCATCGTACCTTGATTGTTCATTGTGGAAGAACAGTGGCACTGTCAAAGGAAAGATGTTTCACAGCCCTTCCCATGTCACTGCCTAAGTTCTTTGGGGTTTTGTGATGATATACAACGTTTGGGTAGGAAATAGATTATGGAACACCACAGAACAAAGAATCAGAAAGGGCACGGACATCCTGCTACGTAAGGAGCATTTCTAGTCTTGACTCCTATAGCTCTGCTTAGAGGGCTGGATAGGAAATTTTCCACTGGCAGTTATGAAGATTTCTGCCTTGGCTATTGTTTGGGAGTCAACACAGTGTCCCAAGATCACTGCTGCCAAACCTGATTGGTTTGTTGGCTCCCTCAGTTTATGGGCAATGTCCCTAGTTCACCCTTGTCCTGACTACAGGACAGAAGGAGAAATTTGCTCTTCCAAGGACTGGAGGCCTCAGCCCCATACAGGACCACACTAGAAACTGCTTCCCTTCAGCAGCTGTGTGCTTTTGGCTAGTATCTGCTGGTGGTACTGCTGGATATGGGTACTGCACGAACACCCCAGAGGTCAGGGGGAAGACACCAAGATGACTGTGTCTTCTGGAAATCATCCTCCACACGACCACTGTATTTCTGTGATTTTATTTGAAAGATCTTGCGCATGCTCACATTTTAAGCACAACCAGAGTCAGTGCACTAAGGTGTGAAAGATTTGCAGACCAAATTCAAAATTTTAGTCTGTCCATTTTTTAAAATGGAAAGTCATGGTTGCATAAGCACTGTAACCATATATTACAAAAGAATCTCTCTGATGTCTGAGATAGCCTGAGTACAGTTCTGCCAGGTATTGTGCTTTAAGAAAAGGGCAAAGCACAAAAAGTCTTTCAAGTCTTTCATTATTTAAAGATGATTCCAATTTGTGGAAGTGGAGCTTTATTGTTAATTACACCTATTTTGTGTGTGCGTAGATATGGATTTACATGCAATTTCTGTCTGACTGTGTTTTGCTATGTGACATAGAGATTGAACTTTCAGCCTTCAACTTGTAATCTTTCCTGACAGTTATCTGAAAATTACAAGCTCATTGAACCTGACCACCTTTGAACCTGCAGTGTTACTGTGTTGATTCAGGTTTTCCTCTGAAAATGCTAAAAGAAGATCATGTTCCAGCAGAGGAAAGATAAGACTTAGTGTTTTTCCTGTTGGTCTTCACAGCACTCACATATTTGTTTCTGTATTGGTAGTGAATCATATCACAAATGCCTTTGTCCATTTCTCTCTTTCTGCTACAATAGCCCAAGTAATTAACTAAGTGAAGAGGCTGTCAATTAAACACTGATACTAATCTTGGCATAAAAGCTCCCTCAACAAATACTGAGCTGGAACATATTTTACAGCGTCACCACTGCCTTCATTCAGCTCACTTCTCAGACAATTAAGTGCTCCAAATGTTTGTGTGTCATCCAGGCAGCATCAGCAGCATGAACGACCCCTGCTATAGATACAGTCTCTGCAAAGAATGCCTGTGAATACAATACCTATTGTGCCAGCAAGGCTGATTTTATCAAGCAAGGGACATTATATAGTTAATTAATGCCAAGATCTTTAATGATAAGATTGTCAAGGACAATTAAGAAGATGATTATAAGTGTCCTTGGTAACAAGAATGCAATACTGATTTTAGCTTACTTTCACTAAGTGCGGCTTAAAGGTCAGTTTCTCTGAAGTGTGAATACTTAAGCATTCTTTGGATAGATGTCATTATACATTAATCTCAGGAGGCAAACACATTTTTCTAATCTATCTGTGCAGCAAATGAAAATTAATGTGAAACTCTTGCTAAGAAATTAAGATAACATATTTCAATGTGAAACATCTAGCCAGTGTTGAATCCTCAGCAACAGCTCTGGTCCACACTCTGAGATGAAGTCAATGGAAACACTCACTCCAACTTCAGCCCATGTGGTTCAGGACCACGATCATACAGTGGGTAGATGAACAGACCTTCCTCAATCAGCCCATGTATGCTCAGTAAGCCTCTCCTAGTTCTTACCTGCCCGATACTGGATCCAGCTTTACTGTCTTGCTCATGCACCAAAACCAAGCTCAAACGGCACTTGACATAAAATCCCTCTGCAAACTGGATAAACTCACAAAAGAAAAGTGATGGATACTTGTGGCACAAATTGCACCCTGAAGGCTGGAATTAAGAGAAGAATTAATTTGTCTGATAGAACTGGAGAAGGGTGTGCTGCAATTAGATGTTTCAGCCTTCTACAAAGACATCATCAGTGCAGGGCACCTTACCATTTAAAGTTTTAAGTAATTACATTCAAGATGGATCTAGTGTTGCATGAATATTTAGGGATAAACAAATCCTACTGCATCTGTCCGTAATCCCCCTGATTTCTAGTAGATATTTTATGATGCTAGTAACAAAGCTTGTATAGCTTTTGTAAAAAGAATGAGCAAGAGAATTTTCTTACCACACTATCCCTTACAGGTTAATTCAGTATTTGTCTTCTCACTGATGGGTAAAGTATTAATCACTGACTTAAAAATTAAATATAAAGAAAATACATTTGCTAAAGTGAGAATATTTTGAGCTAATATTTTGTTACTGACTCTACTATTTTCTTTCCTTCTCTCCCATCATCTTCCCAATCATTATTTCCATTTGCTTTTGATCTTTCCTCTGCTTGTTTCCACACCAAATGGTCTGAAGACTACTTAGGGCTGTCTGTGAAAATGTTAATTCATAATTTAATTTTTAAGGTGGCAAATGTTTGTTTTACTGCATGTACCAGCACAGCTTTGCAGTCGTATCACAACATGCACCACTGAGAAGAGACTCAGAGAAAGAAAATAAAGAATATTGCAACTCGTTGGCCAGTGATACTCACCATAACAGGGGCTAGATTCTCTGCTAGTTTTCTTCCATGCTTGAGAATAAGAGATGGGACTTCATGAGCAAAAGTCTGAGCCTGGAAGCATAGCCACTTACTCCCTTTCCACCGGAAGCTGCGTGTATACTAGCAGCTTCAGAGCCCACCTTTCGATTTACTCTGCACACTTGGAAAATTGAGAGGTTTGTCTGCATGTGTGAAATATACACAAAATTTGAAGCACCAGCAGTAGGAAAAAATGCACTGATGCTTTTTTGCAGCACAGAAATAAATCTGTTTGTTTGCAGGAAGGTGGAATAAGAGCAGTGAATAAAATGAAAAGTGCTAGGTTTTCACACAACATTTCATGTTCATTATCTATGTTTCTGTAAGGGGTATACTGATACAAGCAGCAGCTGCTGCTCAGCAAGTCTGTTTTTCTTAACTACCTTATAAGTTCTTTATTATTAGTCAATCGCATTGTAGCTGAATTGCAAAGAAATTGCAGTTCTGATTGTCAGCTGACACACAACAGTTTTATTCAGCAGGCTGCCTTCCTGGAAAACTGGTGGATTGCTTTTGCTGGCTCAGAAACTCAAACATGCGGCCTTTCTGATGCTGACAGATTCCATCTGCTCCTCTTTAATTAACGTCTAATATGTAAGCCATCTAATACATGTAACACTGCATAACAAGGGATTAAGAAATAGAAGGTAACCCTTCATCATAAAGCTGTGTCATCTCTTAGGATCTCATTACAAATGGTAAATGGTACCAAAATGAAATGGGAACTACACACCAGCAGAAACAGCAATGTTTGGGTACTCTCACCGTAACAAGTATAAACACATGAATACAGAGACAAAATATAGTTGAAGGTGTAGCTGCTTTCATAAATAGGTTTACATAGGTACCACTGCAGCTCAGGCATCAGTCAATTTAATGCAATTATAAGAATGGGATCTACTAATTTGTATTCCCAATTATTGATAGCTAGATAAGAAGCATTTTTTTCTGTAAGACTGGTGCAATCCATTAAACCCACTAAAAGTGCTAATTAGCTCATGTTCTACAAATGAAACTGTCCAGGCTGCACTCTGCTGCCTGATACCTGCCAGCAGCCGAAAGCTGGGGATGAAAATATACAAAGACCACCTTCCAGGAAAGCCCTGTAACCAAATTAAAATGTTGAAAGTAAAGGAGATAAAATGCTTTCCTGCACCACAGCAGCTGACAAACAGGCATTAAATGTATGTGACTGAGGGACAGGGCTTGCCACCATTCATGGCTAGCTAAGTTATGTGAAAGGTCAAGGCTGCTATGTTTTCATGATAACTTCTATGCAGAACGCAAGCATTTGAAGGGTCTCATCCACACATCTATCTAGTGAGTTAGATTAAACTCATGCGGAACAGCTGCAACAAGGCTTGCAATGTTCAACAAAGGGCAGAAAGATTAGACACCTCAATAGTAAGGCATGAAAGATCCTAATGGCAAGAGGAGAAGGGGAACTGTGCTCACTAACCCATAGCAATGATAAAATCATTATTTGAAGCCTCTTAGAAATGATTGAAAGAGATGGGGAGGGAGGAACAGGGGAGAGTGAGACCAACACCTCCTGCCAGGTTTGGTCTTTGGTTTTCTGCAGAATATGAGCTACAGTCCTGTGGTACAAGCTCTTGAGTTGTACCAGTTGTTTTCCATTTGCTCAGAATGAATCTGGAGGACAGTCTTCAAAAGCATGCTCACATGAAAATGTTCTATGCTGCAAGCTGAGCAGGTCTCTGAGAGGAGAGAGAACTGCCCACATTTCATGAAGATATATACATATTTACTTGCACTTCCCTCTTCCCTGCTTCCAGTTTCAACGGTGCGTAAACAAATGCCTCTCTCCAACCCTACGCAAAACAGCACAGGAGCCCATCATTTACAGCTTTTTCAGTGAGGGCTGGTCAAAAGCTTAAGGTAACGAACAAGATTCACAGCGAGATCCATCCCATCTGGGGCTGATTTTTCATCCACTGACTGTTGTCATCAAAGTGGGGAAAAAGTGATTGCATCAGCATCAGTGTAAATCCACATAATCATACTTCAGCATGTGCCCCACATCTCTATTTCTTAGAGCTTGGGTGCCTAATAGTATGCATATTTAAGAATTTATGAAAATAAATAAAGTTCATGAAGACCACAGGCAGATGGCAATGAAATGCCTCACAAGAAATGTGCCAATGCTGCCAACTACCCCAAAGTTCAGGGATCCAAACTTACTACTAACAACCAACATTGGAGTTTTAAGATGTCACAGGTGCTTGTCAAATAGTTCCCAAAAGTAATCTTTGCTTTGTTTTCTGTCCACCTTTCTTAACTTTTTGTATACACCACTAATGTTTTTGAATGCTGGAAAAGTTTACCTTTGTGAGATGATAACTGTCTGTCCTTTTCGCTCCAGTTAATGGTCATATTTACACTGTTGCAAAGGCAGTGTCTGAGCGCTCTTTAATTAAACACTCATATCAATATTGTGACAAGATACAGGTTTTGCGTGCCTGAACTATGTATGGTGTAAGCATTACATCCTCTGTGCTATCTGTAATTTAGTGCTGTGTCAAGAAAAGACCTAAAAGGGAAGAAAAAAAACCCAAACCTGAACAAAAACCAGCAACCCCCCAGCAAGTTCTGGTTTTATTCAGTTTTTCCTAGAACTGCTGTTTTTTTCCAGTTATGTTAATTTGCTAAACCTAGGGATAAAATGCTTTCCTACCCTACTGCTTTCTCTGAAGGTTTTTTGAGAGAATGAACCTCCTACTCAGGTGTTTATGTACTGAGATTTGCTTCACAGTAGTTTTAAGATCCGTCCTGGATTTCCTAACCCTTTTCTTTTTCTTCTTTTCCTGCCACAGGCTAAATGACTGTTAAATGGATACACAATCATTCAGAAGCCATTAAATCTTCCTTTTGAGAAGAGACTCTCTAGGTAGAATTTCACTGTTATCTCTGTTTCTGATCTGAGGAGGAAGTCCTGCTACAGTGATCCTGCCTTGAAGCTTTCCACCAGCATCCCACCCTGCAGGAGAGCAAGAGTCCTCCTCTCCACACCCCTGTGGTGTCCAAAGACCCCGCTCAAGCAAGTATCGATTATCTGCCTCATCTCTGTGTTTGCTTTCTTGGGAATGGTTACCCTGCAGCAAGGAAGCTGAAAGGCAGATTTGCCACGGCATAGCCTTGCTCCAGACAGCATTCTGGACAGCACAGGATGATTTCTGGGTTTAAAACCATGCTCTTTAGGGAGGAGCCCTTAAGTACACTTGCACTGGCTCATAGAGGATATACTTCAATAAGGTCGGAAAGTAAAAATTAAAAGGGGGCTTTCATACTGATGAGACAAATTAATTGCAATTAGTTTGTCCAGATGTAGATCGGGTGGTCACAACAGACACATTCACAAACATCAGTCCATATATGGACTCACTCACTCTCCTATCAGCTGCTGCTACATTCATAATTGCAGTAGCAAGAGCAGCTCCTCCATGCAGGTCTCAGGGGCTGCAGGACGGAAAGAAGGGAAAGAGTTTATTAGAAAGTAACACCTGCAGTGGAAGTAGAGGCTGGCAGAGATGGCCAACCTAACCCTACCAGCAGGAGCAGATGAGGAATGGGGATATAAGCGGGTAATCCTATGAGCAGCAGAAGTCATGCAGAGAGGTTTTCTATGGCTGCCTTGTGTGGATTTTCTGCTCCCTAGTAATCTGGTTGAGTTCAAATTACAACGCTTCCCTCTGGGGAAAGTGCTAATCTTGGTGTGTTTCCTGCACTTATCTGATAGCTTTCTCAAGATTTAGGAGTTCAGTGTCATGGAGCTTTGTCAAGACAGGAGTTCAGCATCATGAACTTCTCTGTTCTTCCTCCAGAGGTTTTTTAAATGGGTGACAGCATGTATACGGCCACATGTACAAACTAGGCAGAGTTTACTTGCAGAAATCCTACATTTTAGCAAAACAGGCTAAAAGTACACTCAAAATCTAGCAAGTTCCATGAAAGGCTGGAATTTTGCTTTGGGGAAAGATCTCAGTCAACCCTAAATTTTGGCTACTTATTTTTATATCAGTTTAGCCTTTTTCTCTTTTTTTTTTTTAATCTCAGCAGAACTTGGCAGTTTTGACATGACAGTTAATAGCTCTCTGCAAACAGTGTGCCACACACCAAAAGGAGCTGAAGTCAAGCTTATACTTCCAAGAAACTGAACTCAGAGTCAAAGCATATGCTTTGTACAACTTGGTAGAATCATGCCAGTGGAAAGGGAAAAGCTGTGGTCATATGTCAGTGAAGTTTTCAAAGTCATTAAACAAAACTGAAGAGTTGTTTTCCAGGCTAAGAATTGTTTTTTCTTAAGAAAAAAAAAAAAATAGAAAAACAACCAATTTTGCGTTTAGGCAAAGAATGCAGGGAAATCGAACTTGTACAGGACAAGTAGCAGTTCCTATGTTTCAGGCAGTATCACTAGTGGATTTTAGGCATTTCTGTCGTATTTAATCACCGTTAACTGCAGCCTGGAATGCTGACACGATGTGTAGTGAAAGCAAAGAGTGTAAATTGGGCATGATAGAGGTTTCTTGGTGCAGGAAGGAAGTAACATAACACTGAACACAGCTCAAGTTGCACTGTGAGAACAGAATGAATGAGCAAACCAGGTCTCTGTCACAAGACAACAGAGAACAAAACAAAAGAAAAAAACAACACAGAATTAGAAAAAGGTTTAGAAGAAAAACAGTAATGAAAGTTTTCATTTTACTTTGCTTCCTAAGCTGATCTTTTGAGATACAGGAAGAATGGCTGTAGCTTTAAAACTATGCTACGCTTTAGTTAAATGAGTAATTTAAACAATTACTCATGTTGATTTTAGCAAGAAAAATCTTATGCTTAAGTGACAAAATTTTTTTCCAAAAGTTTTTGGGAACCCAACTCTTGCCAGGCCGCAGGGACACCTACATTCAGAACTTCAGAGAGGGATCTTCAAACGCGTCTGCTGTTTTGCTGAGAGCCCAACACACCCACATGAGTAAGAGCTCAGGGTGTAGTTCCTGCTAAAAATCAGGTGCCTAAACCCTGATGGCTTAAAGTTCCTGCTGCATATTTGAACACAGAAAAGCTTTCTGAAGCTCTTTCCACAGGTTTGTGACATAATTTCTTGTTGAGGCTTGAGCAAAATTGTCGTCAAAAATTATTATCAAAAAAAGAACCCCACATACCATTATCTGCCTTGTGCCTCCCAGAATCCCCCCTAGAGAGAGGGAAAATGACTTTGCATGAGCCCTGGTAACTATCAGCTGTTGTTATTCTGTGTCCCAGTAGACCAGGCTTTCTCCCAGCCCACCCCTTCTCCTAGCCCAGCTTGCCTTAGGAAGTTTTCCCCATCCTTATGCCTGACAGCCCTGAGGCTGCTGCCTGCCATGGATATTGCAGAGGAGTTGCTGGGGGCTGGTGGGAACAGTCTCCTGTGTTGCCTTTAGTTAGACCAGTGCATGTGTGTGCCATCCCATGAAGTGAGGACAATCAGTACTGATCAAGAATGCGGATCATGTTGAATACCCAATATCAAACCCTACAGGTTACAGGTTGACCAGAGACACTGTGGAGCTTCCATCCTTGGAGATATTCAAAACCTGGCTGCACAGTCCTGGACAACCTGCTGTAGGTCACCTAGAGCAAGGAGGGTGGGTTGGATGGTCTCCAAAGGGCCATACTACCTCAGCTGTTCTGCAATTCTGTGAAATTAGGTTACTGCAGAGTACAGCTTGCAGCCTTGAGCCTTCTCCTCAGAAAAAGTCTTTGGAATCTTATTGTCTGCAGAGATTCTACAATTAACTCTGCTTTAAAAATTAGTCTCGCCCTCACTAGAACCAAAGGAGCTATAGAAAAAAATACTTTTCACTGCACACAGCTAACCTCTTGCTGCCCTAGCATATATTTTGTCTCTGAAGCCAGGGAAAAACTCCTCAGAATGAGCAGAACTAGCTCCTTTGCAAGATGCTGACTCAAAATTATCCTGAACTAAAATCATGAAGAGGTACTGACCCAATTTACAAATCATTCTTTAGTCTCATCCACTCTTTTTAGACAAAAAAAAATACTATTTAGCTGCTCTGAGACTGACAGCCTTGCTCAGATACTCAGCACCATATGAAGAATACTCCAGTGAAAGCTGCCATTGAAGTCTAGTATATTTCTTACAGCTGTTATATTATAGACTCCACATTGTTGTATCTAGCTACACTACACTACAAAAAAAGCCGCTCCTTTTTGTTACATGCTACCTCATTTTACCTTCATAAAGAAATGTTTAGGTTTCTATCCTTTTGGATCTGGACTGAATAATGTCACTTTTTGTTTATGAACATATATTTTGAATTTCAATGATAGAACACAAGGACAGACCTGGTGAACAGCTCTATTATACTTAAGAAATTGAGTTTCTATTCATTAAGAGCTGAGTAGCTCCTGCTAGATGGTTTCCTATACAAAAAACACTGAATACCTCCAAATGAGTCTGACTATATCAAAACACTAAAACATGAATAGGATTTCTTCTCAAAGGAAAGACTGAATAAAGTACAACTATACTGATATATCTTCTAATACAGCTATTTACAATCTAAGAAGTACATTTACCTTGCCTTAGAATCACTCTGATTTCCACTACAATGTTTTTGTCATATATATGCACCTTAGTATGCAGAGGAAGGGCTTCTATCAACAAGCATAAAGGACATGTCTGCGCACTAATTCTCCTGAGTAGTGTATGATGTTTGCCATGAAATAAAATGCTTTCCACTTTCAGCTTTAAACATCTTAAATATGTGTTCATTTTTTTAATTGTCTGCAGCTACATTTGAAAAATATTTACAGGAACAGAAGTGACTTCAATAATCTTTCATGATAGTTTTTCGAGAGCTATTCAGGGAAAGAGGACTTAATTCCCTGCTTCAGTGACAAACACAGTCTCTGGAGTGACAAGTCTTAACCAAAACAATGGAAAATAAAAGGGAGAAAATATTTCATTCTGCGTAAAGGCCACACACAACTTTATCAAATTGTGCATGAGGTGACACAGTCTTAGTAGAAATTTTCAGATAGAAATTTTTCAGGGATTCAAGCACATATTCCGAACAATACATATGGCTGCCTGTTTTCTTAAGGAGAATTTTATCATTTGGAAGGAATGTGTAAAATATTGCATAATCTATTACTGCTTAAAATCCTTTCTGCTTAGTTTCAAGTGTAAGACAGACAGAATGCAGACTAATGCAAAGACTGGCTCAGTAGTCGGTTCCTGAGGATGAAGATGAAACACAGACATGCTTAATTCAGCTCTGTGCTGCCCAAGGGTCTCCCTATGCCCAAAAAGCAGAAAGCAACATCCAGGCTGGCAGGAACACATTGATTCTGCTGGAGTTTTAAAAACTGAGGCCTCATTAACCCATTCACTTACTAATACCTGATACAGCACATATAAGTGAAGAGGTTCCTACTTTAGTTTTACGTGAAAATGAAGACTGGATAGTTTGCTGCAAAGTGAATATAAGCCCATAGGAACGAACGTGGTTTTCATCCCCAGCCTAAAGTTTAAAAGGCAAAGCATAGTCATCTGGTGATGCCACAATTTTATTTATTTTTTTTTTTTAAAGTTTCTGCGTAAACTATTTAAGTCCAAGAAAATTTTGGGCTTAAAAGGAGTTATTGTTGTTGTTGATTTGAAAGATCTAAAACTCTTACGCACAGTGGCTCTGTGCTTCAACAGCAAAACCACTTAGGAAGAGCAGTATTTCTGCTAATGGAAGCACTGTTCAAAGGAAGAACACTAGTCCCTCCATAGCCAGCATTTGCTATAAGGGAAGAGACATTGACTTCTGGCTTTTGGTATGTAAATGTTAGATTACATTTAGCAAGAGAAAGTCAAAAGTGCTTTCTATGTTGCTTTTCAGTTAATGGCACCAGCTCTGCTATGACAGAGGCTGTTTGTTGTTCCTTCTACTCTAAAATACACATTTTGGTCACAAAACCAATTCTGTGATGTTACTCACAGTGGGAGCATCCCATAGTGAATATCTGTGTCCACCTGTTTCACTTAATTTCTAGACATCAGTGATAGTTACCCTCGTTTATGAAAACTGCATAAAATAATTTATTTGTGACGAAGGTTTATGAGCCACAGAGTGGCTGTGATCAGTTACAGACAGCTAGGAGGTGTGTTATTACCTGCTGTTTACAAGTTTGCCTGCGACCACTAAACCCTTGCTATGCCCCACAGAGATTTTCCTCAATGCCCCTGTAGATTACCCATTACCTTGCAGTGCAATTTTTATCCTGTGTTTCCCCTCCTCAGATGCAAAGGCAGAGCAGGACTGCAGGACTAGTTTTTGACTGTGGGAGACCTTATTTTAGGCCCTTTATCTGCCACAGATTTCCTGTGCATTCTCACAAAAGTCGCATAAGGTTAGCCCTACAACGAGTTCCCAGCCCTTGGCATCTGGAAGTAGATTTCATGTGCCCCATGAGACCCAGGGAATTTGATGACAGAGAACAGGAACAAGTCACACTAATGAGAAAATCTGTCTCTGAATTTCTGCTGCCTTACACAGCTTGAGTCCCCTCAGCCCAGAGTTTCACAGACCTATACCTTGTCCCAGAAGATACATCTTCCTGGGTAGGAGCTGGCAATTTGCTCTACTAAATAACAGTGCAGGACATTGAGTCAGGGAGTGGGATGCCCTTGAGAAGGTTCAAGCCCTCAGTGTCTAGCCTCTAGGCTCTGCAGAAGTGCATCTCGCCTTCACTGTCCCTGAGGGGCTCAGCCGGCAACTCAAAGGATCAGCAAGACCAAGATCATGCAAGCAGGAGCATGACTCCATAGCCAGGTAAGTGCATTCACTCAAGATCAAAACAGGAGAGGAGAGAGATCTGCTCTGACCTCAGATTCCTACCAGCAATCCTCCTGATGAAAAATGGTTATGCACTTCAAGGCCAAGGGCCACAGCACAGGGCTTTCTCTGTGGATGGACTGCCTTGCCAGACTGCAAAGCAAGAGCTTATTTTCTCTCTGACTGAACCCCATTACCCTGTTAGTCCATTCTGAACTGTGGCCAAGCCTCAGCGCAGATACGGAGAGTCTGTCTGTCCCCTTGGTTTCACCAAGGCAGTTTAGTGGCTTACCCTTTCTTCCCTCTAGGTGCTCTTTTGTACCTGGGCTTGAATGTTCTCGTGCCTCAGCTCTCCCCTTCAGGTTGCAAAAATAAGCATGTTAAGGTTACGAGCTGTACCATGGGAATCACAAAAATAGCAGATTAGTTACAACATATCCCCTCAGCACAGAAAGCAGCTGTCAGTGCACTTCAGTTGGGTGCGTAAGCATCAGGTCAAAATACTCTTGAAAAGAAAAATAACTGGCTCTAACAAGAACGTTGAAAAAGTACTGCAACAGACCAAAATGTTCTCAGAAAGGTGTATTTGCAATATCAAAATGCTTAACAAACTCAAGCTTCACAAAGTACAATAAAACAGAACAATCAGAATGCATTATTTGCTTTAACACGTTCTAATTTTTCAATTCCTAATGATACTTTCACTGCTGATTATATTTTATTTGAAGAGTGTTTGATCCAAAACAAAACCTGCTTTGAATAAAACGTTTAGTTTTGGCTCTTTGATAATTTCATTTCGTATCAACCCAAGATGAGTGTAAAGATGGCTTCTAGTTGTCTGAAACAAGGTCAAATAACTTTAAACTTTGGGTTTGATTGTCCACTATGTGAAGTAGGCAATTCTATCTAGTCTTAATGTGTTGTCCTAATATTAGACTATGCTGAAACATCCAGACAGTTGCAGGCTTGAGATGCATTTTGCATGAAGTAAACACTGCTTATTACACACTACTCAATGTGAAATAGCATTTTCATGCATGGATTTTACAGCCCCAGGTGCAGCCATCACCATGACTCATGAATTTGGGTTCTTTTCAGAATTTCCTAAGGCAGCATCAGCAAGCAATTCTGAAAGTGGTTTCACTCGTAAGTAGAGAGATGCCACAATTGCTTCAGAGAAGAGTGTAGCCGATCTGTAATTCATCCACTTAAAAATTAAGGTGATTTCCAAGACTTTTAAACAATGGTAGTCTGCATTTCAGTGTTACATTCAATACCCCTCCATACTAATTCTACTTGAAATGTCTACTCTGCTCTTGTGAGACCTCACTTGGAGTATTGCGTACAGTTCTGGTGTCCTCACCATAAAAAGGACATGGAGCTACTGGAACAAGTCCAGAGGAGGGCCACGAGGATGATCAGGGGACTGGAGCACATCCCATCTGAAGAGAGGCTGAGAAAGTTGGGGCTGTTCAGCCTGGAGAAGAGAAGGCTGCGTGGAGACCTCAAAGCAGCCTTTCAGTTTCTGAAGGGGGCCTATAAGGATGCTGGGGAGGGACTTTTCATTAGGGACTGTAGTGATAGGACAAGAGGTAACAGGTTAAAACTTAAACAGGGGAAGTTTAGATTGGATATAAGGAAGAAATTCTTTACTGTGAGGGTGGTGAG
>WYDI02028616.1:0-14208 GCA_009867235.2 Psittacus erithacus
AGAGCCTTTGGATTCATGGTTTAGTGTGAGGTGTCCCTGCCCATGGCAGAGGGGTTGGAACTGGATGATCTTAAGGTCCTTTCCAACCTTAACGTATGAAAAATATGATAGCAGAATTATCTTTGCCTTGCTAGAATGAATCTGTTGCTTTTCTGTTTAACCTAGCTTAATGTTAAGAGGGCTCTTGGAAGCCATAGCAAGAATGGATAGAGTAGATGCAAATTAAACGTTTTGTGATCTGCCACCTGGGGAAGTCTGTAGCAATCCCTGTGTTGTCCTGTAAAAAAAGCCGCAAGATGCATCTTGAAAGCCAGTTGCCCAGCAAACAGAGGTGTGAAACTGCTGCTGGGATCTCAAACAGTTAATATTGCCAGCGATATCATTGCTCTGGTTTACTCAAAACTAGTCAGTATTTCTCCTCTGTGATGAAGCAGAATGACTTTTCCCTTCCTCCTAATGATGTCGTTTGCAGTTGCTAGACAGCCCTTTCTGCACTCACTTGTGGGCCCTACTAATCATGCAGGTTAAAAGGCCTGTAAGTACTATTTACAACCAGACATTTACAACCTTGCTGGCCAACAGAAGTGTTTTCACAACTTGGAAAGCAGCTCCAGACTATTTGCTCACACCAACTCCGAATCTGCTGGCTGATATGCCTAGATGCATGGAAAGTTTATAAATTTTCACCATCCAAAAAGACTCCGCTTCTAGTAAAAACTGATTGAAATTAAGTTATTTAAAATGTTTAGCATGAATTCTGATTTGTATTCGATTTTAACAAAGTTCATACTTTTCCCTCTCTGCAACATTCTAAAATGCATTATAGAACTTCTCACAACTTCATTGAGTTAAAAAAACCTGACAGTTGTGTGAAGGAATTCTCCCTCCTCCTATCTTGTTCTGTCATTGTTGTGACAGACTGTAATGGCTTGTAGGATGGTGGGAGGCAACTCAGAGGAGCAGTGAACTCAGTAATATTGTGCTTATCCCCTGTGAGCTTTCAGACAATGTCCCAGCAGACTGATGGAAGACTGCTTCTTTAGACCAAATATTTTCCCTTTCAGCAATCAGGGAATGCGTAAGTCTCCATAGTGATTCTGTGTAAAAGCAGGTTTTGGAGGGGGAGTAGGGAAAGCTACAGGCTGTTTTATACATTGCCATTTGAGAGGAATCCACTGGTCAAGAGATGGGAGCTATGCCAGAGAATATCTGGTGCTGCAGTCTTGGCCTTTGTGGGATAGCTCTGGTGGATTTAACCATGAAGGTCTAAAGGGATGGCTGGTCCCCACCTATGTCATTTTCCAGGAGTTATTGCCTCTGCTGGAAAGGTAACAAAGCAGGATTCACATCAGTTCCTCGACTGCCCCAGGGCACTGTCCGGTATTCCAGATTAACACTCACCTTTGAAGTGATTTATACAACTATGTTAGGTAGTGGACTGACAGAGAGACACTCGTCCTGTACCACTGCCTGCACTATCAAGGTAGTAGGCTCTGGAAGGGAAGCACAGAAAAGAGGTGTGCAACAAGCAACAGTGATATGTTCAACTCCTCTAAATTAATGTCCTGGAGTTTGTCTGCCACTTGTCTTGAAGGAGGTAGAATCAAGAGAGAGCCTGATAGTGAGGGGTGGCCAGCTAAAGACCACTTCTGTCTTCTCCTGTACCACTGGCAGTCTTTAGACTATGATTTTCCTAAGATAGATACAGGGTGTTCTTAAGTGTATCCGTATCCTACTGACCTGCATAATCTGAGAAACTTGTGCTTGAATTTGATTGACGTTATGAAGTAAATTTTTAGGTCTGGCTGTGCATTCTTTTGTTTCATAAATACTTTTTTTCCCATGTACATCCATGTTTGTAGGTGAGACTGTCACATCTCTTCAGGTCAAGGGCACTAGCTGGCTCCTAAATTCCAATGATTAGGGATTTAAATAGAAGGCATTTGATTCAAGGATTTTCTGAATCTTAGCACAAGCAATTCTGGCTGTCGTGTCTGAAAAGAATGTATGGGTTAAAGAAAATTATGAGAGAGAGAAAAGAAAGTCATATATAAATGGGAATCATAGAAAGTCCTCAAGAAGAGACAAGACTGGAGACAGGTAAGATGCTGTAATGGGGAGATTGGGTTAGAAATAGTGTGGTGCTTTGGGAGTACCCCATGTTTCAGGAGTAGGGTGTGATCTGATTGGAAATCACTGTGTAGGTCCAAAAGATCTGAACTAAGCTCAAAGGAAGGCTCTGTTAGGATGGTGAAAAGGAGGAAGGCCTTTTTTTTATAGATTTGTGTATTTATCATGGCATGAAGAAAGTAGTGATGGAATCTTAATGAACGTTGTCCACAAGTCTGACTTTCGTTTTTAGTTTACTTAGCTCTACCAAGTACTTGCAGAGACATAAATGATACACTGGAGAGCTTGCACTTTAGTGAAAAGTTCTGAGAGATAATGTATTTCAACCCTAAGGGACCAGCCTTAAATCCTGTAGAGACAAAAATTGTTTCCATCTTTTGGATGCCAAAGATTGGATCTAGAAGCTGAAAACTTCTATGTGAGTGAGTGCACTGATCCTTCCCAGACCCTGGAGGTTTCTGGTTGGAGGGAGCTCTCCAATTCGAGGCTGGATCTTTGGCACTTTTCTATTTGGCTGTACACAGCTCTGTAGCAATAAAGTCTTGCTCTGTTTAGTGTCTTCCTTTGCAAACGTAAGGTAGGCCCATTTCCACCAGCTTGTATGTCACTTAGTACTGTTTTTTTAGCATGCTACAGCATCTGTTAAAATACCTGTTTGATGTTAGACACTGCATGTTTATTCCTTATGGCTTTCTTTTCCACCTGTTAATTATCATGACAAGGGCCCAGGGCTGTTCCCAGCATGTCTGCCTCATCAGCATCTCAGTAAGTCTGCATTAACAACAGACCTGTGGTCCAGAAGAGAAGTCATAGCTAGAGAAATGAGATATGGGGGGAAAGGAAGGCTTGAAAGGCTACTGATAAAATGTGAAAGCATGGCCAGATATTGCATGAACATGTTCCTCACAAGGTATAATTCCATGGTGCTTCTGTGCAAACTGAAAGTAGAAATGGCATCACACTGTCTATTTATTTGTTCAAATACCCCTGACTTGGAAGTTAAACTGGGAACGTCAGTGCTACATCCAGTAAGATCTGCTCTGTGTGCACACGCATGTGTGTGTAAAGTACTGGGAAAACCTGGGACAGAAGAAGTCCTCTGCTAGCCATACAGGGAAGGTAAGGATGGCTTGAACCGTGGTTTCACAGTTGCAGAGCATCCAGAAGTACCTGAGGTAGCAGGTACTTCTGTAAGCAATCATCCCTCTCTGACAACACTCTGTGATCTTAAGGACTGCTGCTGTTGGTGTCTGTAGATATGTCCACTTATCCCTAATATATGAACCATAGTTTCCCAAGAGTTTTCCAGCCTTTTGAGTGGCTTTTTGGGACTCCGGTGTGGTTACATTCCCCAGAAACAGTAGAGATTCTTCTCCGAGTGAATTGATTTGTATGGTCAGCATGCTCAGGGAAGCATAAAACTGCAACGAAATGGCAGGTTTGATACAAAAGAAGCTGTCTGGAGAGCACTGAGTGAAGTGGAGCTTGCTTAGGGCTGCAGGCCTGCCTTCAGTGGTGTAAGGAGTAAACTTAATTGTTGCCTGGCCTCAGTTAAATGGTTGACCACTTGGGCAATAGCATGTTTAATCACAAAGCCGCTAGAAACAACCTGAGGTGGAATTGCTTTGTCAGAATTTGTTCTAAAGGGGTCAGGGAAGCAGCAGAGATCGACATGCTGCTAGTACAGAATAAACCTTAAACCTTCCCGCCTCTCTCCTTCCTAAACAGGTTTATTCTGAACCAGTGGAACAGAAATGCTGCCTTCTGAAAAGTACAACCTGCCTTGTCAGCCCCACAGTGCAGCCACCATGGGGGCCATCACAAGTACTTTGTTGCAGAACCCCACTTCATGTCTGAGGTCCTGGTGAGATTTTCAAATGCATCTGAGTTGCTGCGTGGTGGTTGGACCGCCAAGTTAGCTGAAAAAGCCAGCGATTATCTCTGCTAAAGAACAGAAATGGATTGTTCTTTCTGTGAGGTTTTGAAAGTATCCTTACTTTCAGTATTGCTTACGTTGACTGTATCACATTCCAGCCAACTAAGTTGCCAATTTAAGTCTAGGAGAAACGGAATTGCCTTGGTGCAGGTGGAATAACTGTTCTGTTTGTCTTTTAGCAGCCTATATACTCTTCAGGAAATGGACAGGTTAGCTGTACAAATCTGATAGAAGTGCTGTCAATTTATCTGAGCAGGCTGCTGGGAAGGGAAGGGAAGGGAAGAGAAGGGAAGGGTAAAGGGCAAGGAAGGGAAAAGGAAAGGGAAAGGGAAGGGGAAAGGGAAAAGGAAAGGGAAAGGGAAGGGGAAAGGGAAGGGGAAAGGGAAGCGGAAGGAAGGAAAGGAAAGGAAAGGGGAGGGAAGGAAAGGAAACAGAAGGGAAGGGAAGGAAAGGAAAGGAAAAAGGAAAAGAAAGGAAAAAGGAAAAGAAAGGAAAAAGGAAAAGAAAGGAAAAAGGAAACAAAAGGAAAGTCTTCATAAATCTCTGATAGAAACTATCCTTTTCCTTCTATTACTTTCCTCTTAGAAGAACTGCACTTGAGTGACTAAGTTAAATAACACAAGCAAAAGACGATGATTCATGCTGCTTTTCCTGATAGTTTCTAATGTTCAAAAGCCAGTATCACAGCTGCAGCTTTGAATAAATGCGTGGGGAAAGGAATAAAATTATAGTAGGTATGTTAGCGTAATGTTCCCAATGTGCAGCCTGTGTATGTGATTACCTAATATTCCTTACCAGCTGTTTCTTAACATTAGTCATAGTGATCTAAAACAACCACCCTCTCTTCATTTATCTCAGTAAATATTGTTCTTTTTTGAAGAGGTAAGCTGTTTAGGAACAAAAGTTGTTCCCTCCTCCCTTTCAGCTCTTTCGTATGCATGTCGTAATCATCTTGAATTGGAAACAGCTATAGTGGACTGTGTAAGTAATAAACAGTGAGGAAATATTTAAATATGGTAATAGCTATATTTGAGTATCATTATGGATGTGTTTTCTGGTAGTGTCTGGAAAATGCAAGGCTCTGTTCTCCCGCCAGTACTAAACAAAGATAAAAGGAGGAAATGTTTGAAGTTTCTCGTTTAACACTACACTTCTGTCTTTCCAAATGGAATCAAGATATCCTCTGCAATTCAGTGTTTGTCTTTTCATTTCTTGGCAGTTCTGAGGTACTGGTTGGACTTGATGATCTTAAAGGTCTTTTCCAACCTACTTGATTCTATGATTCTATAACTCAAAACTGCATATACTGTGCAACTACTTTGGTTTTATTTCAAATATGCATTTTCATCATTCATTACCTGTTTGTGCTAGCATCTTCATAAGTAGGTATCTGTCCCACTTACTGATGGTGAGCTGGTTTCTATTCCTGCCTAGCTTCCATGAAACTCAGTGGGACGCATTCAGTGGAGCAAAATGCTGGTTAGGGTGGATAGAATCTGCTCAAGGTATGCCTGAAGAGGAAACAGCATGAGTGCTTGTGAGATGGAGAAGAGACAGCAGATCTCCTCACCCTGTGGCTTCAGATACCTTCTCTAGGCAGGGTGGTGACCTTCCTTGGCAGCACAAGCTACAACTGAAACCTTCCTGTAGCTGAAACCACAAGACTCATTCCTTTCTTTAGAAAAAGGCCAGAGTCAAGACATGAAACGATATTTTGGGTCATAAGCTGATCATAAGCAACCTGGTCTGGAACATGTGATCTCTAAGAGGGCTTCTTTGTTTTTGTGTTACGTCTGTGTAACCAAGAGTGTAATTTTGCCCAGCATTTAAAAGTGATCACTTCTTACTGCCTAGTCCAAGGAAAGACCAGGTTAGTCCATATTCTAGTACATGTCTGATACTGAAGTGGAAGCTGACATTTCCTACCTGGTCTTAAGCACAGAGCAGATTGACAGGAATGCTTTCTTGTCAGCTGTCAGCAACAAGATTTTCTGCTCCTCTGCAAAAATAAAGCATTCATGTAACACAAATCAGTTGATAAGTATTTGGATAAGTTTATGAATAAGTATTTAGAAAATGCTATTTAAAACCCTGAACAACAAGAAACTCAAAGAACTAGCCAACGTGGAGAAATAATCAAACTGGGCATAAACGGAGGGAAAAATACTTTAATTGCAAGTTTGAAGGCTAGTAAATGGTAGTAAAACACAGATCTCTAGCAAAACTGTAGAGAGAAGCTCAGCTGGGGTTTGATTAAAGATCAGTGAGGAGGTCTCATAAATATGTAAAGTGCAGTGTATGTACCTCTTTGTCAACATATAGCTAGTACAAAATCAAGGTTAATTTCTGCATACCTCCCCCCCCCCTTCCTTTTGTCTTTCTACTAGTTTACTCAAACTGTGTCATCTTCTCTTTCTGTCAGCAGCATGTTCCTCATCAAACTGATGGGCAGCATAAAAGAGAGGACTTCTGATCTCACTGTGGCTGTTTTTTCTTTTTTTTTTCCTGAAGAAATTCAAGGGATCTTCTCAGTACCTGCATCTATGTAGATGAATAGAATCATAGAATCATAGAATAGTTAGGGTTGGAAACGACCTTAAGATCGTCTAGTTCCAACCCCCCTGCCAGGGGCAGGGACATCTCACACTAGACCATGTCACCCAAGGCTCTGTTCAGCCAAAGCTCTTTATAGAAAACAAATCTTGAAAATGCAGTCCCAGAAAATGAAGAGTGCCATTTATAGACAGTAAAGAAATCTTCAAAAATTGGAGCACATTAGCCAGTACAACATGTTCTGCTGTTAAAGTTATTTAATATATGTAGAATACCAGCATGAAGTATGTATTACAGTCAGTGTTTCTTCTTAATACTTCCATTTAGATGTTTGCTGCAGCTCAAGAGATGTGTCAACTGAAGCATATATTAGTATACCTGACACACTAAAATTCAAGGCACAGTATCCAAATACTGAATTCAAGTCTATTGTATAGGTAACCAGCTGTTATTTAACAAAAAGATACTGCATAGTTATTCATAGTGGAAATATTTATAGTGAGTAATGAAAGCTTACTGTTCATTTCATAAGCAATGAAAGCGTGCATTCTGAAATAGCTTAAAAACAACTGTGTAAAAGCAATTTATTTCTGAGAAAGTTTAATCCAGTGCACTGCCATACTAGCTCACACTCCTGCTGTTGCCTAAACATTATGTTCATGAAAAGCAATAGCTTTAACAGCTGTTATCATCACAGCATATTTCCAGCACAGCATTAACACACATTTATACCATGTATGGAGCCTTCCTCTTCTCCTCACCTCTTCTTCTGAGATAACTACCCCTCCTTTGCTATGACCATGCTGTACTTACATAAACTGAGCCTTTGGAAGGTGAATGGCACTCACAGCATATCCAGATATATTGCCAAATCCTTCTTAACTGGGAACATACAGAAGACTTTGGTTGGGAAATCGTCAGTAGGTAGAGCATCCAGGGCTCTTGAAAACAAGTACTTTCTTCTCTATAGTTTATCTGATTCAACAAGGATGTTCCCTGTGGACAAAATGTTAATATTTCTGGGATTTCAGCAAAGACTAACCTGTCTCCTGGATTTCTACAAAGCATTTTTCCTTCTTAAACCAGTGAATCAAGCAAGGGATTAAAAAGCTTGAATCTCACTCAATTCTTCATTTTTGCTTGTTTGTTCTTGTACTTACTGGGAAGGAACAGTAATCAGCCAGGTAATAGGTAACTGACAGACTCAAATTTCATGGTCCTGTACACAAACTACTGTGGAATTTACTTCTTATTTTAGTAGGCCTTGTCTAGTAGAAAGATGATGAAATAGCAACTGTTTATCATCAAGCTATTACAGATAAGGAGAACTGACTCTGATGACATATCTTTGGTCTCTTTTTTCACATTTTGTCATTTAGCTTGTGGGTGTTTGGTTACCACTTAAAGACTGACTGAGTCTGATTCACCAAGTATTTGAGCTCTAGCTTACTAGTGCTGTGAAACTTCAACCTCTGTGTAGCACATCGGGTTACACTTGCATATCTAACTAGCTGGGTCCTGTGTTGTTCCACACATCCTCCTTCACTGGTCAAACGTAGCAAGTATTCATGATCAACACTGTCATAACGCAGAGGCTCAAGACCATTCCAAAACAAAATTTTGTGACTAATTGCTGATGCCTCAGCTGACTGCTTCCCTCCAAACAGTGTATTTACATAAATTCTGGTTACCTGCTACAGTCTAGCTCTTGATGGTCATGGACAACCTTGACAGTCATAGATGGTTATCAAAGATCGCTGTTTGTGTTGACCCTATCTGGATAAAACAGACAACTGAGGAACCCATCTGTTTCTCCCTTATATGAATTGAAAAGGGTTCAATAAGTATATCTGTACTGTGTACAAACAGTACGGTGTGTCTGAAATGACTTTCATGTTCAAAACAGCTTTTGGGTCATTACTGCTATCTGTGATCTGTCTTGTTACAATTAGACAAGATATCGTTTTCATGAAATGATGGTAATACTCAGAATATCGCATGAAAATAAGTATTGGTTTTACACTAATCTACACTATTAATATTTGCAAATTCCCCTTGACCCTGATAGCAATTTTCTGAAAGAGGGAGCAACAGGCTATTGATGATATACTTCAACCCATATATCGTTGCAAGCTGCTTACTCCTTTGTTATTAATTGGTGGTTTACTATTAAACAATGTTGTGTCAGGTATGGTGCATCTAGAGAAAGATGTAAGATAAAATCCTTCTAGTAATCATATTCCAAGGAAATCATAGAATAAGAGCATAGAGTTCACAGCCTCTCTCCCATGCAGTCTGGAAATACGCTGTTCTCACCATCCTGTGCTTTACCTTTTTGGTATGGTCTTATCTGTGGCAGCAGTTCCTGAAAGTCACAGTTAATCCTTGTATCTGGTAAATAAATTCATGAAGCTTTTTATACTTATCTATCAAGGTGAAAGTTTTTGCTTATGTACATTGCAATGGGGATTTCCTGAATGTATGCTGCTGTAAAAGCAAAAGTCCTTCCCTGAAGGATTCAGTAAACACTTAAGTTTTCCTAGTTTTCAGGATGCATGAGGACTAAGGGGAGAGGGGCCAGTCATGGCTTCAAATAACATTTCAGCCTGGCAAATGATCAGCAGACATTAGGACCAGTTGCTCTGAGTGATTTTAGCAAGTGACAGAATGGTAGTGCTGGACACACAAATTCCATGTAACAGAAGTAATATATCTGTCAGGAAAGGCAATACAGCTGAATCAGGACCTTTGATAACATGCTCTCCCACTCAGATAAGGAAGATATAACAGACTTCCTGGAAACTATGAATTAGGTGGGGAAACGCTTGTGCTTCCTGTGCCACAGCTGGAGTGAAACCAGCATACTACTGAGCAAAGACAGTCAAAATGAAACAGAGTAAAGCTGTTCACTGCCTGGGAGGTTTGATATGTAGGGTCAGGCCAGAGCATATGTGCAATTTCTTCTCTGTCATGCCTCCCAGTGCACATGTGGACACCTCAGCTAAGATTCCGCAGTGCATGGTAAACCAGTTGTAATTCAACTTGTGCCCTTCTGTATGCATTCAAGTTACAATTTTTAATAAGATGAATTATCATTTCATATTATAAAGGGTTTTTTAATGTTTTGTTGAATGACTGCCATGTGAAATACAGACAGTAGAATATTGACAGTATTCATACAGTAGCTGGGAGCAATTCTCCTTTAATTCAAGAAGTTGCAAGGTGGAATTTTATGTCATGTCCAGTGTTAGAAAAAGAGATCAGAGCTTATGGGCCCTTTTGGCCTGAAAAACCTATGAATTACTTCAATAAAGGTAACGCCTTGCACACAATAAAGACAAATCTCAGTATCAGACATTGAAAGTTTTTGTATTTGTTTAACAGCAAACAGGAATAAAGAAATGAGAACAGGGATGACAAAAGGAATGACACTTTGAAAGTAGAACGTATAAGTAAAAGAGACAATAAAAAGTTATAAGAACATATTAATCACACACAGTCTCACCATCTGTTGACTCCATATATATACCCATCCTACTGCTCCATATGGTACTTGAAGATAAATACATATAATGATGGATAACAAGTGAAAAATAGCACACAAAAGGTCTAACGTACATGTAGTAAATAGCATATGGCATAATGACCCCATTTTGTTGTATGTGGTATGACCTCCCAGAATACACAAGCAAGGAAAGGAACTGATCAGGAGTTGAGCAAATGTGGCATTAAAGAGAACTAGTGACTTCAGTCACTGAAAACTCAAAAAGCTTCAGCTGGGGAAAGAGCCTTATCTGAACAAACAGCCTAGGAACGTTAAATGCTGAAAATAATGGGACATCATACAACTACAGAGCTATGCCCAATTGCTGTCACTCCTCTTACATCGCTCTTTCTCTTCCGTGCTCATCCAACTACCAGTGACTTTCTTCTGTCACAAATCCTATTCTTCTTTGTCTGTGGGTGTCTTCAGTGATGGAGTTTCACATTCAAGGAACTAAGAATCATTGAAGATACTTTTATGTGGATTGTGGAGTAGAGGACAGATGTGGAGAGTCTGTGCTTTCTCTTTCTCTCTTTCTTTGCTGATTGTTCCCTGTGCAAGGTAGAGCATTGCTTAGCTAAGAAGCAGGTCTTCTTGCACTGGAGAACATGGCTGGCCTGTAAATCAAGTGGAAATAATATTGCTGAGAACGTGGATGGTGCTCCAGAGGGGCTTGTAACTCTCCTAATTTTTTGCTCCTGTCCTTTTGCTTCTCCAGCCTGCTAAGTTCTGGGTAGGAGAGAAGTTGAGCATCTAAGTGCTGCATTTCCTTTGCAGTCCCTGCCAGAAGAGCAGGTTTTTTTCCAACTGTGAACTCTGGGCACCAAAGAGAGACACATTCAGCTCTTCATTCTGATTACAGAAGCTGGTTTGATAAACATCCCATGGTCATTTTCAGATGTTCTTTTTGTGTCCTTTAGTCCCATCACAGCTTCTTTGGTCAAATATGTAGTTCTATGGACTTTCACAATTTATTATATGGTGTAATTAATGGATGGGTAGGCTGTTTAGCATTGTCTGCATTTCCCTTTCAAGAATATAGAGCTAAGGATGGAATGTGTCTTCCTATAAGTAGTAGGAGTTCCTGCATAAAACTTCAGATGAGAATCACCTGACACATCAAGGAACTTGTGCAAAACAGGTACACCCTACCTCTGATAGCAGCTATCAGCTCCCAGTTCAAATCTTTCTGATTTGTAAGCGAAGCAGACACCCTGGTGCTCAAATCCCACTGGTTTAGAGGGACTTCCTTTCATTTGCACCCTCTTCTCCTACCCTGTGAGGGTGGACTTCCACGTCATGTTGAAGAGATGAGCCTCTGGCCATTGGTTTCTGTGGTTTCCATGGCAGCTACAAAGACTATTTTGGAAAGCAGTTGACTCTAGCTGAAATCTGTGATCTTTATTTCTTTATGAGTTGTGGTCCATGTACAAGTGTTTGTTACAACTCAAAGTAGTTCTTTCTTTTTTCTGTGGGAATATTCCAGGGGCTTTGAACATGTAGGTCATACTGGGGTTTTTTTTTTGAGCACAGTAGACCACATTTTTACTGGTTTGATTTTAACTCTAACCCAAATGTGTGTCTGGAAAATGAGTTGGTTCTTGGATGAGTGCTTGGCTGCCCCTGGCAGCCTGCCATTCCCAGACAACAAAATTCCCTGCCTTTGCCTCAGGCTGGCTCTGGCTAGGTAGGTACATTTCTTTTTGGTATGCTAGGTGTACAATCTGAGGGACTTTGACACTGGCAGGGCTGACCAGAAGGAGATCAACTGGGACAAAGGAAAGGCACCCTCAAGAAACCGTTTGCCATTGTGTGCTGTAGCTATTCCAAGAGGTGCCTATCTAGAATAGTGCTCACACACCCTTAAGAAAATACGGTACACTTTTCCCCTGCGATATTTTTATTTTACTTTGCAATGTTTTTTCTCTTCATGATTAAATAAAGCTGCTTGACAGCTTAAATGTCTTTTAGACTTTGGGATATTAGGAGAGACCAGCTAGAGATGACACACTATTCATCTGTAAGATCAGTAATACAGAAAGAGTGTATACCTGGTGTTGACCCTGCCCATACTGTGCCATCACAGGGCATAGGCTATGAACCATTCTCTTAGGTGTTCTCAGGCCTAGGCTGTGCAAAACTAGTTAATGTAAATGCATATTTTTGTCACCTCTCCCTAAACTCCACAGCACATTCTTTCCACAGCCAATAACCTGCCTGAATGTCTGCTTATATCTAAATTTTATAGAAAAGAATCAACAACAGTGCGATGCATGGTGGGTAGCACGATGGCCTGTTCAACCTCTAGTTGAACCTGTTCAACCTGTAGTTTTCAAATTAGTAATATTAACAAAAGCAATAAGTAAACATCCCATGACTACAAGTAAAAGTTTTCAACTGGATCTGAAGTGACACTTATTAGCCAAAACCTTTGAATGACAGAAGAAGCTGGCATCACTTCCCAATTCCATTTCAGTTAGGAAATGTCTGTGGTCAGAACATTTTCATCTATCATGAACCCACGACTGTAGATTAAGAGAAGTGGCTAAAGTGGATTTTTATAACTGCAGTGCAAATGCCACTATTTTGAGGAAGTAAATTTCTGCCACAATATGCACTCTTCTGAACTTGCTGCTTGCTATCCAGGTTTCATGATCTAAATGATTTATTGTTTGTTGCATACGGAGAGGTTTTCATTCTTGTGATGGAAAGTCCTGGGGGGATGCACTTATTTGTAGAGTGCTTCAGTTCAGGTGAACTATATGAATGTGTGTATAATCATACCAATAACAGAGTTCCTAGGCTGGTTTTTGCCAATGTATATTTGTGTATTATTTATTTTTTTTTAAGTTTTTATTTTTGGGGCATAGTGTCTGGGGATTGTAATCTTGATTGGGACTTCCAGTTCAAAAAGGGAGCCGTAATTCTTTCCTTTGTTCGACTGGGGTTTATCAGAATAGTGCTTATTTAACCTTGTGGGCGTTGTTGTGCGATACCACTTTTGGGCCTGACAGGCTTGGGAGATTTCCTCCTCTACCACCTATGACGTAGCTGTGCAAATGAAAAAGGGAACTTAGTTTACTTCAGGGAACAACTTGCTTCTACTCTGATAAGATTTGGTGTCTTTCACCAATAAGCTTACCCAGAGTTCCCAGAGATTAAACAGTGAGGATAAACTGAGTTAAGAGTAGCTAAGTCAAATGACAGTTTGAATCCTGCTGATTTAAAAGTAATACTGAACACTTCAGGGTTTATTTGCTCGTTTTGCCATCAGTAATCAGGGAAACTTTTGATACAAAGTGGAAATGTTTCAGGGCTGGAAGCAGCACATGGGTGGGCAATTGCAGGTGTCCTTTGAACAGTTTAAATGAGGGAGCATGGTAAGCTTTCATGAGGCCAACAGCAACCTTGTGCTGGCATGGGATGTTCTCAGATTAGTATGCTGCTGTAGGAGGAAGCAGAACAGCTGCTGAGATGACATTGGGTGAGTTGGCCTGAGATACAGTTCCTTACTCAGAGCAGCCTCAGCCTGTAACAGAATATAACAGGCCTTGAAGGATCGGTTTTCACCTCTGAGTAATCATACAGTTCCCTTTCCCATGGCTTCACTGTATACAGTAAATGTCTAGGTCACCTAAAGGTTTGCTGTGAAACTCAGGAGGCTGGGAAGATTAACCATCCTGCAGTCCTGCCATTTCTTATTCATCCAACAGCCAGTGGTTCATAGCTGGGAGCCATGCCCTTCCTAGGTGTTAGTTGCACAACACTGCAACTTGTGGTGGTGCTGCTTATGTAAAGCTCTGTGTGCGCTCTGTGCTGAGTGTAGGCATATTCATGCTCTCTCTGTGAATCTCTGCAGGGCTTTTACTTTACCAGTGCTTTAATTTGGTTTCGTATGAAAAGTCTGGTTCTGCTGTTGTGCAGTGTGCTTGTCATAGAATCATAGAATAGTTTGGGTTGGAAAGGACCTTAAGATCATTTAGTTCCAGCCCCCCTGCCATGGGCAGGGACACCTCACACTAAACCATGTCACCCAAGGCTCTGT
>WYDI02028617.1:0-18988 GCA_009867235.2 Psittacus erithacus
GACCTGCTGGTCACGCTCCTTTTGATGCAGCCCAGGATACGGTTGGTTTCTGGGCTGCGAGCGCACACTGAAGCCGGCTCATGTTCATTTTCTCATCGGCCAGCACCCCCAAGTCCTTCTGCGCAGAGCTGCTCTGAATCTCTTCTCTTCCCAAGCTGTAGTTGTGCCTGGGATTGCTCTGACCCAGGTGTCCTGTCAGGAGTCTGCTGCTGTGCGGGCATCACCAGCCACCTTTGGGCATCTTCCTGCACCAGCATGGGGTCCAGCATGGGCTGTAGGTGGGTATTTGCTCCACCATGGACCTCCGTGGGCTGTAGGTGGATATGTGTTCCACTGTGGACCTCCACGGCTGCAGGGCACAGCCTGCCTCACCATGGTCTGTACCACAGGCTGCAGGGCAATCTGCTGCAGTGTCTGGAGCACCTCCTAACCTCCTTCTGCACTGACCTTGGTGTCTGCAGAGCTGTTTCTCTTACATCCTCACTCCAGTCTCTGTCTGCTTTTGCTCCTGCACAGTAACTTTTTCCCCTTCTTCAATACATTACCTCAGAGGTGCTACCACCATTACTGATAGGATTGGCCTTGGCCCGTGGTAGGTGCATCTTGGAGCTGTCTGTCATTGTCTCCAATGGACATAGGGGAAGCTTCTAGCAGGTTCTTACCGAAAATATCTCTGTAGCCTTCCCTGCTACCAAAACCCACACCTCATGTACACCAAACCAATTTTTACCTTCTTCTGTAATACCCCCCTGGGTGTCAAGTTTTGTAGAAGAATTGAGGTGTCATCAAGCTGAGCATTAGTAACAGTGTGTGTGACTATGTAATGGCCTGCTTCAGCAGGACCATCATTGTTGGAACTAGATGATCTTTAAGGTCCCTTCCAACTCAAACTATTCTATGACTCTAGCTTGCAGGGGAATGAAGGGATCGTTTCTGTTATCCTTCAACACTCTTGAGGTTACATCTCTTGTTTGGGTACCTTCATACCAGAGAACTGCTGACAAACAGGAGCAAGACCAGAAGAAGCTAAGCTATATGAAGGCTTAGGTTCTGAAAGTTGACTGGATGAGACCCAGAGCAACCTGATCTAACTTCAATCATCATTGCTTTGTGCAAGGGATTGCACTAGACCCTCCAGAGATCCCTTCCAACATTATTTATGTAAAAATTCATCCTTTTCGCTTCCCAATTATTTCTTAAAGAAGCCAGTTCTTCCATGCCATTTAAAATGAAATTCACTTTTTCAGTGATGGCAAGAGGAGAATGAGATCAAGGGAACACTGAATAGCTGAGCTCACACTCAGAGCTGTGGTTTCAACGCACTACTTCTTGTTTGTGTCTAAAAGAGTGTGGTCATTGTAAAAACCCTGTCTCTTATCAGTGTTCTGTACAGCATCATTGTTATAGGGACATAACCAGTAAGTGGGGACAGAATAAAATTCCTGACTTCTGGAATCTTGCAGGATTACGGGAAAGAAAAAGGCATTAGCATTTCTAAGAAGCCATGTGTCATGCAGGGACATTTGGTAATGAAAAGCAACAGAGGAGAAACATTTCAAAATGAAGTAACAGTAGAAGCAGAGAATAGAAAATGGTCAAAGAATAGTAGAAACAAGTGAATATTGTTCTGTTGCTGCCTATTCACTGCCCCTGAACTGAAAGAGTAAGAAAATATGACTTTGGCTGTAGACATTGATATGAGCTGACTTGAAAGCTGATGAGGGAGTCTCTGGGTCAATGGCAGCGCTGACACTGCTGTTCTGGGAAGAAAAGAATTGGTGTTTAGTGCCTCTGTTGTAGTTGCAGACATCAAGGACATGCCATTTCAAAAGCTGTTACCCTTTGAGGCTATTAAATTGCTGCTGTCATACAGTATTTGGGGTCACAGAGATGCCTTCAGTGGAACTTGGGGATTGCCCTGTCAAAACAACTCTGTATGAAAAATTTTGCAGGGCCAAACTGCCAAGTTAAGATCGCTGCTGTTTGAGTAGGACTCTGTTTTTCCTGTGGAGCAGCTTCAGGGCTGAATCTTAATTCTTCATTTCCTTCTGAAATGTGTAGCTGCATGTTATTATGAGAGTGATCAGGTGTGGATTTAGCTGTGTTTCCAGTTGCTTCACTGGAAATGTATGTCAGCTGCCAGCTAAGGAAAATGACACTGGAAGTTTTTAGCGTGGCAGGATATGGCACTCAATATCCCAATTTGTAACCTGCATTTTAAAGTCATTTGAATCTTTTTTAAGTCTTTTGAATCGTGGAATGATTTGGGTTGGAAAAAACCTTAAGATTGCCCAGTTCCAACCTCCCTGCTATGGGCAGGGATGCCTCACACTAGGCCGTGTCGCCCAAGGCTCTGTCCAGCCTGACCTTGAACACTGCCAGGAATGGAGCATTTACCACATGGCAGCCTGTTCCAGTGCCTCAGCACCCTCACAATAAAGAACTTCCTTATCTCTAACCTGAACTTCCCCTGTTTCAGTTTAAACTCATCACCCCTTGTCCTGTCGCTACAATCCCTGATGAAGGTCCCTCTCCAGCATCCTTGTAGTCTCCTTCAGACCCTGGAAGCTTCTCTGAGGTCTCCGTGTAGCTTTTCTTCTCTAGGCTGAACATTTCAATGTCATGAAGATAGACATTCCTTCTCATTTGGTTGCTTAACTGTGAAGAAGACTCCTCTACTAGGGCAAATAAGCTGAGAATTTCTGTTCCAAAACTCTGATGGTGCAACATTGGCCTCAGTGAAGCAACAGTTTTGTATGTTGTAGCTTTAAAAAGTAGGGAAATGGTGAGCATTGGTTCTCAAGGAATATCTTAAATAAAAGCAGTACTGATGCATTGTGCCTGAAGGTAAAAGCATGTGTGCTTCATCTCTCTTTAAATCAGTTAGCAAGAAGTTAAAAATGAATCAGCTTTTCAGCCATAGTGAGACTCGCCTTTCCTGTTTCCAAATATCCGTTGGCTAAACAAAGCTTTGAGTGCTGCTGTTTTGACCTTGCAGGAAGAGTTAAAATTGCAGTCAAGTAATTGAAAATGCAGCTACTTCTCTGCACTGTGTGGTCAAGAATACAAAAAGTGCTCTCAAGTACAAGGAAATCTCTTCTGATCACTTCCTCCACTGGTGTTTCATAGCAATGCTTTGCTATGAAGGGGCTTTCAGTGCAGTAGTGCTTTACACAGCTGCCTACTGAAAAATGTGGTCAGTTTTTCATGCTCTTGGGATGTCTGTTCCACTCAGCCATCAGTGGATGGAGGAATTATCATGGCTTCACATTGCACAGTGTTTTAGTGTTGTTTATTGTAACAGTGGTTGTAATTTTTAATTGTACTCTGAATTGCCTTGTAAAGGTAAAACCTGGTTTGTGAAAGCTTGGGTGGTGGGGCATGATTCTTTTTCTTCCTGTAGAGGTTATCCGAAGTTAAAAGCTTTCCAGAAGTTGAACAAAGATTTATCTAGGGAGTGCAGTTTTTTTTCCCTTTGTTTTCATTTATTTGTTGCCTGGTTTCTCTTACTACCAGTGTTGATTTTAAGTACAGCTTAAGTATATATCCTAAGACTTCAAAGGAGGAAATAATCGCGTTTGATATTTGTTAGTTTCTGTAATGCCAAAGGCATAATTCCCAATTTAAGAAGGACATGGAGCTATTGGAGCAAGCCCAGAGGAGCCCACGAGGATGATCAGGGACTGGAGCACCTCTCGTATAGAGACAGGCTGAGAACATGGGACCTATTCTGCCTGCAGAAGAGAGGCCGTGTGGAGACCTCAGAGCAGCTTCCAGTGTCTAAAGAAGACTACAAGGATGCTGGAGAGGGACTCTTCATCAGGGATTGTAGTGATAGGACAAGGGGTGATGGGTTCAAACTGAAACAGGGGAAGTTCAGGTTAGATCTAAGGAAGAAGTTCTTTACTGTGACAGTGCTGAGGCACTGGCACAGCCTGCTCAGAGAAGCGATAAATGCTCCATCCCTGGTGCTGTTCAGGGCCAGGTTGTCTGTGCCCATGGCAGGGGGTTGGAACTGGATGATCTTAAGGTCCTTTCTAACCCAAACCATTCTGTGTTTCTGTAGCTAAAACAAGAAATTAGAAGGAAAAGAATAATTATTTAGGAAGAAGAAGAAACATTTTACTAAAGAAAACAGGGTAACAGTGGTTTCAAAAAAGCCTATCAGGATGAGTGTCAACTTTGTGGTTATTTGTAATTCTTGTTTTGTTTTTTTCTTTAATAGGGTACTCAGAGGAAACCCAAAAGTCTTCCTCCCCTTGATCCCGAAGTGCTTTCTGTATTTGTGCCTCCATTTATCAGCAGAGATGATACCCAGGTGATGAATGCTGGTAATAGCTTGAATAAAAGTAAACGCCGGTCTTTCCGAAAGAAGAAAGAAAGACCAAAGGTTGAAAATGTCAAGAGCCTCAATGTGGAGCAGAAAGCACCTGACACTGAGGATATTACAGTTCCAAAGGACATTGATCTTCTTGGTTTGCCTCAGCTGTGCTTCCCAGGTAGGGCAGGGTTCATGTGTCTTAACAAGAACTGGTTTAAGATGTAGTTGTTGCCCCATAATGGAACCAATTTTATTGGTTTTAATGATCTCTCTTTGTATTTCACGATATAAAAACTGTGTCTGTGAGCAGGTCAGTGGTAAAAGCAGCTGTCAGCTAAATGGGGGCCCCTTTACTCTGCCTATGCCATGTGAAACAGAGCCGTTAGCGATAGCAGCTGCAACACCTGCAAGAGAGGGAAGGTGAAAGTCACTTTGGCCCTTCTTGGTAAATCTTTGTTTGAGTGAAGGGTACACATGCACACGTTTTTAAAATCCATTTTTCCACCCAAAATAACTGAGTGCTCCTTCACTTTTCATTTGGTATTAAGAGATACCTGAAGTAGTGACAGTTTCCTCCAGGTTTAATGCAGAAACTTTGTTACATGTGTCACTACTGCAGACCTTGAAAGAAAACTGAAATGTGCACAACCCATCTGTTGTATTTTGCCACTTAAAATGTAGAATGATTATATCATACTTCTGCTTCTTCAGTAATGTGCAGCTTACAGCCTTTGTAACAACCCTTAGATCAAATGGAGTATATGTGTGCATTTTAACCCCTTAAAATGAGACTTCTCTTGAAGTGCAAATGTGTTGTATTTGTCATGAATTGCTTTTCAAGCAGCTGAAGTTAAATATGTAGTTAAAAAAAGTTTCTGCCTTCATTGCAGGAGGACTTTGTATAGCTTCTGAATCAAAAGAGGACCACATTCATTTCCTGGTCTTCACAGATGTCTGTGGTAACAGAACATATGGTGTTGTTGCACAGTACTACCAGCCTCTGCAAGTATGTTATTTCACTCATGCTTTTATTAAAACATATTAAAAGATATAAAATAAAACAAACCCCTTTGAGAATGATGTCAGGTTTCATTTAGGAAATTAGTTAACAGAAATCATTTTATGTTAGTTGGAACACAGAACAAGTCTTACTTTATATTGCCATTGTGCAATTGGAAGAGCATTGCATTAGGAAAAACTATTACGGATTTCAATGTCGAGTTTTGAATATTTAGGAGCAGACTTTGTCCCTTGGACTTCTTTTTTGGGCGAAGATTGTACCCTGTGTTCTTTCTGAGTATCTTCTGTGCTGAAATTCCTTTGAATACATATGTCTAAGTCTTTTTGGCTGGCATTCTTCTAAAGAGCTTAAGAGAGATGGACATCCAAATCCCCTTGAGATTTAGAGGGAATTGGGTACCATATCTCTGGAATTCTCAAGAAAATATCAGCCATAAATTCGTGCTGAGCATAACCACATTAATCTGTAGTTTCTTTGCAGGATGGCTGCATCTCCTCAAATGGACAGGCCCATTGGGAATCTGCACAGCCTGGGAAGATGCCTGTCTGTTCTGTACCATTTGCTGTTTGTGTTATATCCAGATATCCATATTTTAATGCCCTCAAGGATTGTCTGTCATGGTAAGTTTTGCTACCCTGTGTGTTTCTGCTAGAAACAGGTTTTAATACATGAATTTGCATGACATGGCCAGGATAGCTGCCTAATGCTAAAACAGGCCTTAGTTTTAACTTGTGATAATGGGAGATGTGTGGGAGAGGAAAAGAAATAATGGAATGTGAATGTTGGCCAGACAGCAAGCACAAGGTCTAAATATCAAGGAAATTAGGTATGATGTCTTCATTTTCTTTGATGCTTTTGGTAAGTCTAGAAAATGATGACTTTTAGGGAACAGATATCTTGAAGATTTTAGGTGTGTTTTTGGGAGAGGGTTAACTCTGAGTTTGTCATTCTGGGCTGCCTGTTCCAATGCCTGTCAACCCTTTTGGTGAAGAAATTTTCCCTAATATCCAATCTAAACCTCCCCTGGTGCAGCTTGAGGCCATTTCCTTTTGTTCTGTCACTTGTTCCTTGGGAGAAGAGACCGACCCTACCTCACTACAACCTCCTGTCAGGCAGTTGTAGAGAGCAATAAGGTCCCCCTGAGCCTTCTCCAGACTAAACCCCCCAGGTCCTTCAGCCATTCCCCATTATACTGTGCTCCAGGCCCTGCACCAGCTCCTTTGCCCTTTTCTGGCCCCGCTCCAGCACTTCAGTGTTTCTGTTGTAGTGAGGGACCCAGAACTGAACACAGGATTTGAGGTGTGGCCCCACCAGTGTCCTGGCCCTGGTGCTGATACAGGCCAGGATGCTGTTGGCTTTCTTGGCTGCCTGGGCACAAGCTGGCTCATGTTCAGCTGCTGTTGACCGACACCCCAAGGTCCTTTTACACTGAACAGCTTTCCAGCCACTCTTGCCCAGATGTATCATAGTAATGAAGACCTTCATATTCCATGCAATTAATTTTATGACTAATTCACATGTTACTGGCACACAGTGCTTCCAAAACCTGAAACAGTTTGAATGGAGCGTGTCTGCCTCTCCAAAACAAGCAGATGTGCATCTAAACCATTTCACCACACTGTGACAGTTGGCTTTTTCTACATTACTTGAGAAGGTTCAGTTTTAAATTAAGAGGTTTTGGCACTTTTCACAGGTAGTTTTGCCTCAATCTGTTGACACTACATGGAAAGTGAAATACTCCTGGCAGTAATCTCCTCCTGGATGAACTCCTATCTTGGGTGGATGAATAGGCTCCCTTCAAACAGTGAATCTTCCAACCTGTGCATTAGTCCTTTCAGCTGCCTTGAGAAAAGGAGGAAGTGTGGAAATAGCTCCCAGCACTGAGGCACTACAAAAGACCTATTCTTAGAGGTTTTTGCCTTCTGAAACATCTGTGTGTGGATAGTTAATAGAAGTAATGGAAGTTTCATAAACTCTTTAGCTCTCCACTTTAATATTTCAGAGATTATTTCATTCATTTCAGCAGACATGTGCTGTCAGCTGCTATTACCTTGCATTAATGGACACAGTGTTTGATTGGGGAGCTCTTATCATGCTTTCTGTACACCTGCTGCCTTTTCAGCTCTGGGGTTAGCTTGTTCTTCTTATAACATTTACTTGATATGTTAATTTGTGCTTGTTGTCTCAAAAAAGAGGCAAAAATAGCAGGTCTGCCTATGTTCTTAGGCCACATCTAAGGCATTACCAAGTGTGACAGCATTTGTTGAAGTTGATGGCTCTACTGTCTGATTTTCATTGATAATGCTTAAATTCCCCTCCCTCTGCCTCCTTTGCGCCCTTGAATAAATGATGGGCTTTTAGGGGATATGTCCAACAGCCCAGGGCAGTTCCCAGATGTGAGTTTAGTGAACTTCAGATGCCTCATTAACCCAAATAAAATCTCAGTAATATATGTCAGAATACTTTTATTGTGGAATCTAAACACCATACACAAGATATGTCCTGGATTCTAATAGATCTCTTGACCAATTCAGTTGCTTTCTAGGCCACTTTCTTCCTGAAGAGTAAGTGTTTTTCTGCAGGAAACCAATAAAACTGCAAACTGAAATAAAACCACTGATATATTTGTGATGCAGCAATATTCTGTGCGTGGAAGTAAAAATCCAAAACCAAGCTGCTGCTGAAGTAGCTAATAAATTAAAAATTAATCAGGTGGAATAATAGCTTCATTGCTCCTAAGAATTCTTATTTTTAGCTTCAGGTTATCAGCAAAAAGGTTTTTTTCTGTTTGCATGTTGCTATTTGTAAGTCATCTTCTATCACTTAATTTCAGCTTACTTGTGCAGCTGCGGCCTCTCCAGGATTTAGATGTTGAGGAGCACATTAAAGAATTTGCAGCAAAGTTGTTTTTAATCCCCAGCCCACCACCAGGACCACTCCACTTGGTAACTACTGATGCTGAATTTCATGGTTACTTCAACGTTATGTCTTACAAAGCTCTAAGGTGTTGTTTTCTATAAATTAATGGACATTCTTCACTCTCAGGTCAGAGATTGTACTTGCTGATATAAAACTGATGGCATTACCTGTCTTAGAAAGGAAGTCTATGCATTATTAGTACATAAAGTACCAGTATGACCACAGTGCAGGCTGGAGCAGTTCTGCTCTGGAGACGGGCTGAGAGCTGGGTTTGTTCAGTCTGGAGAAGAGAAGGCTTCTGAGAGACCTTAAAGCAGATTCCAGTGCCTAAAGGGGCCCACAAGAAAGCTGGAGAGGGACTTTGGTCCATGTTTGGCCCATATACCAGTTGCTGTTGCTGTTTAATTTTTAATACTCTTCTGGGAAGGATTTGGCTCATGCCACTATTAACTGCCTGAGATGATGCCTGGGTAGATCTGGGGAAAGCATAATCTCACATTTGGCTCCTAGAGGAGCAGCCCACCTAATCTCTACAAGTGGTTGGAAGCTCCAGCCTGTAGCTAAACTATGAGAATGGAATCAGTCTTTCACCTGAACGCTATGGCATTGCCATCTCAGTGAATACACATGTATAAACTTCAGTAAATCATGTAACTGTCCCTCAGCCAAGATGTATTAGTTCCCTACCTTGTGTCTGGTATTAAGATGACACGTGTATGCTCATGACTGTCATCCTGCCTGTGGAATGGGTGGATATGCAGCTGTGTGAATGAGCAGTAGTGCAGCCCTGTGTCAAAAAAGAGGCCATGGAAATCAGTTGCTGGAACAACATGTACAGCTCTGGATTTGTCCTTTTCTTGTGTCTGAATGACTCTGGGGAAGCAGAACAGTGTGTGAGAGGATTAAATATTCTGAATTGGCTGCTGCCTGATGAAGACCTTGCTGAGAGGAGAAGCTCCCATAAGCATTTGTATTCAGTGCAGAAACTGAGATGTGTGAGCTGCATTTTCTTCTTTATAACCCTTTCCAGGTTGAGCGGGATGGTGGCTGAGTTACTGATTTCAGAGCACTCTTTCCTTTGGCTAGTGAAATGGCTTCTAGGGAAGAGTGCTCCAGCCATGAACTTCTCCTTACTGCTTTCCCTAACCCTGTGGTGAGGGATTAGAAGCAGAGGAAATAATAGCATAGCTGCAAAATTGTCTGAAAACCAGCTGCTAAGTGCTGAAATCACATGCATGATTTGGCCCCCAGAGATCTGAGCTGGAGTGTTTGAAACACTGAAAGAGTTCATTTGTTTTGGCTTGTTCTATCTTCATCTTATCACCAATGGTCAGTTATTTTGTTCATATTCCTAAAATTTCCTGTCTGAATTTTATCAATACTTTGGATTTCCCAGTTGGATCTACAAATATAAATTCCATTCTTTTATTATGCTTATACCAAAGCAAGTTTCTGTTTAAAGAATGAGTGTATATATCTGTAAAGTTTTATTGTAAAGGAGAATGAAAGGACACAAAGTCCATGTTAATCTTTCAAACTAGTTATGATGTCCTTTATTGTTTCCCTCTTTTCCTATTTCAGTTTTCTGCAGTATGCAAATGTCTGTCTTCTTGCTCTCAATTCATGTTAATATTTTGTAGTTGGAACTAAAACCCTGAATTAAATGTGTTGTGGGAAGGTTTTCATTTAAAAGTTAATGGAAAGCATCTCTTATTACAGGTATTTAATATGAAGCCACTTCAGATAATAATTCCTTCACGAGAGGATCCGGACAGTCCAATTATTGACTTGGATCTTCATCTTCCGTTGCTGTGTTTCAGGCCAGAGCAGGTGCTGCAGGTAAAACTGATACTCTAAATGTATTAGAGATAGACAGCACTGGTAATTTGTGGTTTAGAAGAAATCAAGATGTTTAGTTATCCTCCAAAAGGATAAACCCAGGAACTCAGAATAGTGTTAGTTCTGCAGATTAGAGATATGTTACAATAAAATATACTTCTTCGTAAGATATTTTGCTATTAGAACAGATATGATTAAGGCATATTGGATTTCTTTCTCCTGTGGGTTAGCAATAGGTTCTAAGTTTCTTAAGAAGACTGTGTTTTGTAGTGTAGGTTTCCTGATGCAATTCCCTGCTCAAAAGCCTCCTGTGAAGTGAAATGAGGTTACTTAAGGTCATCAGTATTATTTATGCCACTTCCTCTAAAAAAAGCAGGTTGAAATCTTCTTTCTAGGGATGATTCTAAACCTCCTCAGGCCTGAGTGCATGCAGTGCTGCCTTATTTTGTTGGATTCTGCCCACATGTGCATGTTCTGAATAAAACCATCTGAAATCCTAAATGGTTCTCTGCAACTGGTGCATTTTGAATGTGGAGTTTTATGTGTTAGCACCTCTATGAGATGTCCTGTGCTTGCCATTGGTCTTTTTGGCTTGAATTCATCCCACCTAACTTGAGGCATCTTTGATGCTTAGATGCCAGAGTCCCTTTCTCCCAGTGGAAAGGAGTGGAACCTCCAGAGAGCTTCCTGAATTCCTCAGTGAAAGCCCTGCTCACCAGTGCCCCTGTAAGGAATCTGATGAGCTACCGTCTGGAATCAGTGGTTGGCTATGCCTAAACCTAGATGGTCTTTGTGTTCACCATCATAGAATCATAGGATGGTTTGGGGTTGAAAGGACCTTAAGATAATCCAGTTCCAACCCCCTGCCATGGGCAGGGACACCTCACACTAGATCATGTTGCCCAAGGCTCTGTCCAGCCTGGCCTTGAATACTGCCAGGAATGGCACTTTGGGCAACCTGTTCCAGTGCCTCACCACCCTCACAGTAAAGAACTTCTTCCTTATAACTAACCTGAACTTCCCTTGTTTTAGTTTGAGCCCATCACCCCTTGTCTCTCTCCAGCATTGTTGTAGTCCTCCTTCAAAGACAGGTTAGCTTATACCCTTCATCTGGGTACTTTTTTTCAAGCATTTTATGGTCTAACACAACCGGTCTCAGGAATTCTAGCTAAATCCTTGCTTTGTTGACACTGGTGGCAAAACTCTCATTGATTTCCACTGTTACTTGAATTTTCTCTCTTTTTCTGGTCTCTTCTTAGTTTTATAAGAATTCTTCCATGGATGTTACTTCAATTTATAAATATGTATATTATATATATGTACATAACTATTAAAAAACCAGAACTTAAAAAGCAAGCAGATTTGTGTATTTTTAGATACAACTCTTTGTAAACATGTAGCAGTTTTGTTTTCTTCCAGATTATGGCCTGTATTTTGACTGAACAGAAGATAGTTTTCTTCTCCTCTGACTGGGCTCTGCTGGCACTCGTTGCTGAATGCTTCATGTTGTACCTTCACCCTCTTCAGTGGCAACACACTTTTGTGCCTCTTCTCTCTCGACAAATGCTGGATTTTGTCATGGCCCCAACATCTTTTCTTATGGGATGTCATATTGACCATTTTGAAGAAGTTAGCATGGTATGGTTTAGACTATTACCACTCTTGCTCTTCACTTGCAGTCCATTTGTCCTCTTCAGATGCATCTTGAAACTTGCTTTTGTTATTTAGGTGTGTGAGAAGTGAAGAAGTAAAAAGTAATGGAGCCACACTGATGTGACCACTGGCTTATTGGAAGAAGCTTATTGTATCCCTTCCCTTTCTTTTCTTTGCAGAATGACATGATTTTTGTTAGTTCAGGTTTCAGTTGGGGAAAAAGTCTACTTACAAGTACTTTGTACAATGTAAATAGATTCATATATAAGATTGGTGAGGTTCTTTTTGGCTCTGAATTGCGTGGGATAAATTAGGTGCCTTTTTCAGGCATCTGGTTTAATTGAGCATGTACTCTGATGCTGCTGCTGTTCCCTAAAGTGGCATTAAATATGTAATAAAATAAGATAAAGACAAGATAAATGTAATAAAATATAGTTTTTCTGAGGGTTTTTTTTGGTCTTATAGAATCATAGAATCCTAGAATGGTTTGGGTTGAAAAGGACCTTAAGATCATCCAGTTCCAACTCCCCTGCCATGGGCAGGGACACCTCATGCTAAACCATGTCACCCAAGGCTCTGTCTCAGCCTGGCCTTGAGCACAAGCCCACTCTTCCCTTATCAGAATCTTGCTTAAGCCTCTTTCAGTGGGTAACATAAATCTTGGTTACCTCAAAAGACTTAAGAAAAACTCAGCTTCATAGTGGAGGGTTGATACGAATCTGCTTTTTTAAAAGTGTCCCATAGGGTTCCTGTGAGTGTTCTAAAGTGAACACAGAAAAACTGCACACTTATAGTAGATGAATCCATCTGATTCTAAGCCAAAGGGAAACTTGTCCAAAATCAACAAAGAATGAAGTTAAAATGAAGCAGATAAATAGTTATTTTAATTAGCAGTAAGATGTCACTGTAAGAAATGAATGTAAGAAATTAGAGAACACACTTTTCTTTGGTATTATTTGAAAGATTTTATGTTTGCTTATATCACAGCATCACAGAATGGCTTGAGTTAGAAGGGACCTTAAAGATCATCTAGTTCCAACCCTCCTGCATCTTCTTTGGTGCCGTGGTTTAGTAGTGGTCTTGGCAGTCCTGAGGTAACAGTTGGACTTGATCTTAAAGGTCTTTTCTAAGCCAGCTGATTCAATGGTTGTGTGATTCTTCAGGCTGAACAACCCCATATGTAGCCTTTTGCAGACTGATCTTTCAGGTTATTAAAACTGCATCCTGAGAGATCAGTGCGAGCTTTACCTCTGTGTGACTTTCTGTGGTTGAGATTAGTACGTAAACCTTCCCTCTCCTTGTCATCCCATGGGGCATGTACAAGAGTAAATGCTGGATGGAACAAGCTTTCCAGGAGCTTCTTTGTGTACGTGTATTTGGTCTTACACATATGCTCACAATGTAGAGCTTTTTTAAGGATAGGCTTAGAGACCCAGTATTAATTTAGTACTACATGAACAGCATGTTAGGTTACTAAATGGTTATGTACTTAAATTAAAATCCATTAATTTGATGACATCTCTTTTCTTAAATGCAATTGTTATTTATCCATAGAATCTCCTAGCTGAGGGAAAATCCTTTTGTGATTTACCTCCCAGCTGAAATAATTAATTGTCTGCAGAGTACATAAAGGAAAACTAAATGTTGTTAAAATATATTTACAGTCATTCTGTTTTCTTTTGTTGAAAGGAAATTGAAGATTTAGTTCTAATTAATATAGATAATGGAGATATTGCACGTTCCAAAATGGCTGAAGAGGAACCTGAAATTCCAGATATTCCAGCACAAGCAGCAGAAACTTTCATAAAGAGGTGAAAAGATGTTGAAGTTGTGTTTGTCCTAGTGCATGAATCATGCTTGATACCCTAAGTGTTTATTTTTTGTTCATTAGTATGTTATTTCATACATATAAAACTCACTGTATTTGATAAGGGCAAACTGAAAAATTCAGTTAATATACAGGTAACTTTAAGCAGTCATAATCAGAACCTTATTATTTTGCAATACCTGGAATACTTGTTTCTTTTTTGTTATTGTTACTAGGATTGTCTGAATCATAGAATCAATCACATGCAGATAGATTGGAGTCTCCCTATCCCCTGCATGCTTTACCAAATAGGCTTCAAAATGAGGAGCTTAATGCAAAAAATCCATATCTTTTCATAGAATCATAGAATGGTTTGGGTTGGAAAGGACCTTAAGATCATCCAGTTCTAACCCCCTGCCGTGGGCAGGGACACCTCACACTAGATCGTGTTGCCCAAGGTTCTGTCCAGCCTGATCTGGAGCACTGCCAGGGATGGAGCATTCATGACTTCTTTGGACAATCTGTTCCAGTGCCTCAGGACTGTCACAGTAAAGAACTTCCTCCTTATATCTAACCTGAACTTCCCCTGTTTAAGATTAAATCCGTCACCCCTTGTCCTGTCACTACAGTCCGTGATGAAGAGTCCCTCTCCAGCATCCTTGTAGTCTCTTTCAGACACTGGAAGCTGCTCTGAGGTCTCCACGCAGCTTCTCTTCTGCAGGCTGAACAGCCCCAATTTTCTCAGCCTACCTTCATATGGGAGTTGCTCCAGCTCCTGATCATCCTCATGGCCTTCTCTGGACTTGCTGCAAGAGCTCCATGTCCTTATGTCCTTATGTTGGGGAACTTTACTGTTCTTTGCAAGGGGACTGAGTGCACTGTGATTTATGTGTGCTTGTGGGATTTCCAGGAATCTTACTAGCTTGTCAACACTTGCGAATCAATCTGGCACTTTCTCTAGCTGCAGTGTGTGTGAGGCCTAAATGACCATTTTTCTTTAAAAGGTATGAAAAATGATGTTAGGATGTAACTTAATAGCTTTCCTCTTCATGCAGAGTGGAGAGTCTCCAGCTACATTATGATCTAGAGCTCTGCCACCTCCGAGCCAGCACAGATCTTGGTGAGCTCCAAACGCGTAGAAGGGCTTGGCAACAGAAACTGAACACAGAGGTTCAGCAAACAGCTTTACAATTAATTGTTAATATCTTCAGGTGAGTGGATGTAGTATTTTTAATTATAAGAGCATAAGTTACTTAGAATCATAGAATGCTTTGGGTTCGAAAGGTCCCTCTCCAGCATCTTTGTAGGCCCCCTTCAGGTACTGGAAGCTGCTACTCTTACTGTGTTTTACTTTAGAGATATTTCATTAATCTCGTAAGTTTTGTGAGGGAATTTGAGAAGGAGGTCCTGTAGCCTGCTGGAATCTCACTAATTCATTATTTGGGTACATATATATTGCTAGGACATCTTAGTTAAAACTGCTTTTGTATGAAGATTCCAGGAAAAGAAGCGAAGTCCTTGTATTTTGTAATTAGGAAAAGCTTAGGGCCCAGCAGGGGTATCAGTTTGCAACTGGACATAATCTTGGTCACTGTTGTTAGATGAAGATGAATTCAAACCAGGAGAGGGTGGAAGAGCTGAAAGCAGGATGGGAGGTTCAGAACGCCTGGGTATGTTTTGACTAACTGAACAAAGCATAAGATATCTGGAGAGTGAAACCACATGAGAATGAGAGGAGCTGTTTCAGATCAAGAACAGTGTTGGCACAAGAAATGCTGCACATTGGGTGTGGTTCTGACTGACATTATAACAATGATGTAAAGTTGTTTTTGGTTTGTATTTTACTCTAGAAAAAGGTCCAGTCATGCTAATTTTCCTTGTTCTTAATCTAATGTAGTGTGTTGATCTCTACAGTTCCTTTCTTTTACCATAGAATCATAGAATAGTTAGGTTTGGAAAGCATCTTAAGATCATCCAGTTCCAACCCCCCTGCCATGGGCAGGGACACCTCCTACTAAACCATGCCACCCAAGGCTCTGTCCAACATGGCCTTGAACACTGTCGGGGATGGAGTTGTAATTCCTGCTATTATTTGCTGTATTTGGGGAGAGAATGAAAATATGTCAGGTGATTTGTACAAAACAAGTGCAGAAAATGAATGGATGGTTTGCAGATTCTTCTTTTTTTGCATAGATACTGACATACTCAACCATGAAAATTAAACTGCCTACTGGGCACTTAAAGAATGTGATTATGTGGACAGAGGTCTGCAAAAATTTGTGCAGATAACCATGCCCAGCTATTTCTTGCTGCCTGTTGCTGGAGATGGTGTTCTCCTTTGGATCAGTTACTAAAGATGCTGTGAGGGCTGGAGCAGCTCTGCTCTGGAGCCAGGCTGAGACAGCTGGGCAGGGTCAGCCTGGAGAAGAGAAGACTCCTTAATGGGAGACTTAAGAGCAGCTCCAGTGCCTAAGGGGGCTACAGGAAACCTGGAGAGGGGCTTTGGACAAGGCCCTGTAGGGACAGGACAAGGGGAATGGTTTTAACCTGACAGAGGGGAGATTGAGATTAGATACAAGGAAGAAGTTTTTCCCTGTGAGGGTGCTGAGGCTCTGGCGCAGGGTGCCCAGAGAAGCTGTGGCTGCCCCATCCCTGGCAGTGTTCAAGGCCAGGTTGGACACAGGGGCTTGGAGCAAGCTGCTCTAGTGGAAGGTGTCCCTGCCCATGGCAGGGAGTTGGAACTGGATGAGCTTTAAGGTCCCTTCCAACCCATTCTATGAATGTTCCCTAATTCTTTCTGTCAGTAGGTTCTGGGTTAATTCGTACAGTCCAAATACCAGATCTCTGTTCACCTGCTTGGATTTGTTGGATCAGCTTAGGGAGTGTTCATACAAGTGGCTGGGCTCTCCAGTAGGACCATAGCAGCTGGGTGTGGAGGATAGAACAGACCTTACAGCTGGTCCAGTGTTTAAATGGAAATGCATTTATAACCTTATGGGCTACCACTGTGGGTTTGGTGGATTTCAGTGTTTGGCAGCAGTATGTTTCAAATAAAGATGAAGATAGATGCATTTTGCTGCTAACAGGTTGAACTCTTAATGCACTAAACTCTTGGCTACAAGAAATGAACAGATGCTTTGCTCTCTAAGAGACAGCATGTTTTGCAAAGGGATTGATTCTTCTCTTGCTTTCTCCTTTCCTTCAAACTGTCTTTCTTTGTTCTTCTTTTCAGCCTTGTTCTTCTGTGTTCTAATGCTCTATCTACCAGCATCCAGGAGTGAAGGAAAGTAAAGCTTTGATGCAGTTGTGCTGGCAGTTGTTGCTGTCTTCAGTGAACACAGTAGTATTTGTGTGTGCATGGAGGCAAATGCTGCTAAGTTATGTAGAATTGTACAGAACTATGTATTTTACTATCTTTTTTCTGACCCCATGTGGCTTGATAAACTGTTAGTGCTCTTTTATCACTAATTATGAAAGTCAAGCAATGTACAGACCTGTCAGTTGTCTGCATGGGCATGAAATTCCCCTTTTGTGTTTGCATCCAAACTTTAGCTCACCAGCTTACATTGTTCATTCATGTATCTTCATAGTAATGTCTGTAATACATGACACAAGCTGTAATACTAAAAAAGCCCCGATTTTAGCTACTTGCACATATCCAGCTTAAGTAACTTCTCATTTCTTACTCAGACTCCCAGAAGAGCTTTTTGTGAAGAACTCCCACTTTCTGCTCCTGAAACAACCTTTTCCAGCTCACCTTTAGGGCACAGAAGTTACTATTGGTGTCTGATAGCACAGGGCATCTGCTGCCTGCTGTGACCTTGCAGATACTAAAATATGCATAATTTCTTTATCTCACTTTCTTTTATTTCAATAGTTCTGTCTCTTCAGTTTAACACAATTCTCAGTTTGTGCTGGTTTATGAGCAGAGTGTGGGAGAACAGCAAAAAATGATGTAATCTATAATATTTCACACACATTTGACAGATGCAACATAACGGGACAGTGTGAGGTCAGATCCCATCTTTCAAATTGTCTATGTGGATAGGTACATGTGTCTTTTTAGTGCTCCAAATGGCTTGTATGTGATTCAGGAATGTATGTAAATGTAATTCCAGGATTGGAGCTTAAACCATGACTTGAATATATAAATTCTCCTCCATGGTTTGCTAAAATTGATCCCACAGCCTCTAAGTGAATGTGCTGGTTTGAAATGGCAGCGCCAGCCGGGAGCCTTCTTTGAAGGGTTTGCATTCTTCTGTAATTCAGTAACTCACTCTTGCTTATTACAGCTGAGTTTGTGTTCTGATACTGCAGCATGTTTCTGTTTTGCCTTATGATACTGCAGTGTATTTCTAGTAGTACCAGTGGGCTGCTGCTACAGCAGAAGTGTGACTTGCTTACAAATCTCCAAGCATGTTTATCTGTTCATTTATTTTTTGTCTCCAGGGAGGTCAAAGACCATCTAAATTATGAACACAGGGTGTTCAACAGTGAAGAATTCCTGAAAACAAGGGCAACTGGAGACCAGCCGTTTTACAGAAAGGTGAATGTTATGTTGAATATATTGTGTATCTCTGTGGTTAAGCTGCATTTTAGAATTAATGCCAAATAACAATAGGATGGTCACAGTTTGGCATGTGTGGTGGTGTTGAACCACCAGCTTTTTCACAGAATGCTTTCCAAAACTTCTTTTATTTACTATAAACAGATAAAATAGTAGCCAGCGTGTTGGAGAGCAAGGTACTCTGTAATTCCAGAGCAAATTACGTGTAATTCCTCAGGAATGAGATTAACCTATGGCAGATGGTCAGTTAAGCTACATCTAAATTGTATTTGAAGCACAGGCACTTGTTCTAATTATTTGGACCAAAGCCCATACATAGACGTGAGTTTTCTCAGCCCTGTGAGCACAGTACAAGGGAACTCAAATTGAAGGGATCTGGTACAGGCCACCTGACCAGAAAGATTTATGTTCACAAGCCCTGGTCTTCATGGAGAACTTTACCATCCTGATATCTGTTGGAGGGGCAACACAGCAGGCATAAGTAATCCATGAGGTACCTGAAATGTGTTGATGGTAACTTCCTTTTCCAAGGAGCTAGTGAGGGGAGGTGCTGGACCTTGTTCTCACCCACAGGGAGGGACTTGTGGGGAATGTGAAGCTCGAGGGCAGTGTTGGCTGCAATGACCATGAAATGCTGGAGTTTGGGATCCTCAGGGCAGCGAGGAGGGTGCCCAGCAAGCTCACTGCCCTGGACTTTGGGAAAGCAGTCTTTGGCCTCTTCAGGGATCTGCCTGGTCGAGTACCATGGGATAAAGCCCTGGAGGGAAGAGAGGCCCAAGAAAGCTGGTGTCCTGGGTTCAGCAGTAGCAGTCATTTTTCTCCTTCTTAGTAGCTGGTGCAGTGCTGTGGTTTTGATTTTGG
>WYDI02028618.1:0-13277 GCA_009867235.2 Psittacus erithacus
GCTGGGGCTGTTCAGCCTGGAGAAGAGAAGGCTGCGTGGAGACCTCATAGCAGCCTTCCAGTATCTGAAGGGGGCCTTATAAGGATGCTGGGGAGGGGCTCTTCATTACAGGCTGTAGTGATAGGACAAGGAGTAATGGGTTCAAATTTAAACAGGGGAAGCTTAGGTTGGATATAAGGAAGAAGTTCTTTACTGTAAAAGTGGTGAGGCACTGGAATGGGTTGCCCAAGGAAGTTGTGAATGCTCCATTCCTAGCGGTGCTCAAGGCCAGGCTGGACAGAGCATTGGGTGACATGGTTTAGTGGGAGGTGTCCCTGTCCATGGCAGGGAGGTTGGAACTTGATGATCATAAGGTCCTTTCCAACCATAACTATTCTGTGATTCTATTAAAAAATGTTTATTTCACAAAACACTGTTTCTTACCTGTCACTGAACAGTTAAAACATTTTGAAGCCCTAAATGCATGTATGGCTTGACCTAGGGTGTATGCTGCTGTAAGTAAAGGGGATTCACTAGCTGTTGATATATGGTGAGCTCACTTGACGAAGTGTAAAATTTCATACTGATACAGATTTTATCTGCTATTTAACTGCTAAATTTAAATTAGGATTGTATTAAATTTTAAAATGTATTTAGTCTGCAAGAATACAGTTCACAGATTCTTTCTCTGATTCTGAGTATAAGCTGTCCACCCACTGTTTGGAATGCGCGCAAATGGTGGCTCAGACTAGGCATCTTCAGAAACCTCATCTAATGCTGCTTTGAGCTTCCAGCTCAATACCTCTTAAGTATCTATGTCATCAGCAATTTACCATAAGCAAGCTTTTCTGCTTGCTGTTCTGTGTTCAGATTTGCCCTTTATATATATAAAGACAGATATATCCTTATGTAGAGAAATGGTCCTACAAAATACAGTACAAAGAATCCATAAGCATGAAGTTGGAAAGCTGGTACCTCTCTGGACAGGTACAGTATCAAACTCCCATTGGAACAGCCTGTGCAGGAACAGCTAGCAAAAGTTTTAAATGAAAATAAGAAATAAATCTTTTAACTTACAGTCCCTGAGAGTTCATGCAGTGAATATTTTCACACTATTTGAACAAATGAGCTCTCATATTCAAAAAGAAGCAAAAATAGAACCAGAAAAGCAAAGAGATAGCACATATTTGTGGTAAAACATGAATACTGCAGCATAACTGGCAGCTTTTTATAAGCAATTCAATGGAGAAAAATTGTAATAGAATCAAACAGAGAGTATTGCCAATAATTATTCAGTAAAAGATTCTGTGCACTGGAAGTAGAACCTTCAATAGAAAAGCCAACCTAAATTGAGAAAAATAAAGTAAATTCCAGTCTGTGCATGAAGGTCTTTAATATACAGTTAAGAGGATTGAAATGTTTAAAGCTGCACAGAGTGCAAATTCCAGCTGAAACACAAGTTCAGCACTAGCTGCTGCTGCCTTCAGTAGTTATAGGAATACCCTTTTTCTGGAATACAACAAACTGCCTCACAGATCTCAGCAGATTTCTCAGCTGTGATAAAATATAGGACTTAGGTTCAGTGATGAATCTGAGTCTGCATTTACTAGCAGATATGTGACATTTTTTAACAGAGGGCACTGAATGGCATGTCTGGATGGCAGATGTCTCTCTGATAGATGAAGATGCTTTAAAGAAAAACTATGACAAATACTTTTAAAAATTAACAAGATATTGGCTATTTTTGAAAGTTCTAAATTTTATATTTTTATCCATTTATAGTAACAGAATAGATAAACATATCAAAACTATTGATGTCTCTCAAAATGTAAGATCATGTTAGGGTAAAACAAATGTTCTGCTTAAATGTACGGACTTTGGGCAACAAGAAAAATACCACAAATAGGAATACTGAAATTATTAGCATATATGTACACAGAGTTTACCTTTTCCTATCACTTGAAGCTATATTTAGATTGGAAAGCTACATATGTGTACTTTCTGTATATATGTACTTCAGGAAAAAAAGAAAACTGCTTTTATTTTTTTATTTTTTTTTTTTCAAAACAGGCTCTTGTTTTCTCTTAGAATCACTTTTGGATACTGAAAATACCACCCTTAATTAAAACCACATTAAACCTCTAGATTTTTTTTTTTTTAATTGAAAACAAATCTCTTCCACTTAGTTACAAATACTATAAATTAGAAATTTTCACATAGGTTGGAGCTGGAATTTTGATCGCATTTTGCCATTTCTGGCAATCCAGGTCTAGTAAGTACTTTTCACTTCATGTCAGTGTTTTATAGGGTGTTCCGGGGACTTTGTAGCACTGTTTAGTCCTACCCTCTGTTGACAAACTGAGGAATTTGGGGGGAAAGTCAAATAAACCAGTGTCTCCAGAAATATGGAAGTGGAACGGCTAAGAGAGGGACCATCTGAAAATGAGCTTTCACAGAGACCAAGACGATGCTTAGAAATTGTAGCACATGCTTATATGTAGTTGATAAATCATTTCTATTATACCGTAACATCACTGCAGTGTAAGTTAGAAAAGCACTTACATACCACCAGCTGCAGCACTGCTTCATTACATGCAGCCAGTGAAGACTCCAGGAGAGTCACATGCAGATCAGAAGTATTAAACAGAAAGCAGGACGAGTACCCTGGCTGCGATTTCAAGAGGTACTTAAACATAGCAGCATTCCCACTGACTTCATAAAAGAACGTCCACAATGAAAGCTTTTTACAAAGTGTAAAAACTTTCACTGAGGATACATTTCAAGGATGTAGGCACATTTCAGGGCTTACAGACCAGATGACAGCAATGTTTCACAAGCTCACTGGAGATACTCCAATGAGGCCACTGGCGTAAGAACAGCATAATTATAGACATAGGGATGGCAATATCCACTTTTGGACAGGATGTATCCTGGGAGAAAAACAGGGAGAGAAAAAAAAAAAAAAAAGCACTTATATCATGTGCTGTTACCCCAAGTAGCGCTCTGCAAGCTACATTCCTAATCGTTTCCCGAAGAATTCCAGCGGTACCGGGCGCACACTCGGAGGCCGGCCCCTGAGGCTGGGGAGCGGATTCCTCGGACGCCCCCTCCCGCTCGCACCCAGGCCGCGGCGCTGTCGGCCCTGCCCTGCGGCCCCTATTGCCAGGAACGCCGGGAAAGGCCCAACGGCTGCCCTCAGCGCAGGCGGCCGCTGCCACCTAGCGAACACAGGAGGCGGCACCGGCATGTCCCCTCCCTCTGGGCCCTGGTCTAAGCCGGGGCCGGCCACAGGCGGCGCGCTGCGCCGCCTCGGAGGGGTGGCCGGCTCCCCTCCTGTTTGTCATAAATATGGCCGCCGCCGCTGTGGCCGTGAAGGTAAGCTTGGATCTGTGTCGCTATGTGTTGGGGAAGGAGGCGGTGCCCGCTGCCGCTCTCAACCCCTCCCCACCACTCCCGGGCCGGCTGCAGGCGGGATGGAAGGAGGGAGAGAGGAAGGGAGCGAGCGACCGAGGGGGAAGGCACCGGCCACGCCGTTTGGCGCTGCGCTCTTGGCGCTGCACAGCCTCTGGACGGCGGCGCTGCCTCTCGGCCCTGTGTTCTTTACCGCTGCCTTTCCGCCTCCCTGCGCACCGCCCGCCAAAGGGAGCGGGCTTGGGAGCACTTCGACCTCCAGTGACGCCCGGCGGGACAATGGCCCTCGTGGCGGGTCGCGTCTTCCGGGTGGAGGGGCCTCGGCGCCTGCTCCCCGAGCCTTAGGCTGCGCCGTGGCGCTTCTATAGTTAACTCGCCCCTGCATTTCTGGGCAGCCGGCCCGGCCCCGGTGTGTGCCATTGGTCAGTGAGAGGGGCCAGGCCGGGTTTGTAGCCAGCGCAGGGTGCGCTGGGGTGCCTGAGCTGCGGCTGAAGTTTGAAGGGAGACTTGTTTAAAAGATGGCTCCAAAAGGTGACGGTCTGTGCGTCAGACCAGTTAGGCTGAAACTCCAGGTTTTGTTTGGACAAAGTATGAATCAGTTTCCTGAGGTGAAGTAACTCTCCCGGTTGTTCCGGTGTGTAGAAATCGGTTATAAACAGTCTTTATTTTACAGAAACAGAAGGTTTATTTATTAACTGCATGTATCTTGCTGTTTATCTCTGTTTAAGTGAAAGTCTTTTAAATAAAATTCTCATTATCCACAAAGCAAGAGAGGAATACAGATGTATTCAGTGGTGGTCACAAGGACTTATAGCTGATCGTGACAATGCTTAGTATGTACTGCTGTTAAAGATCCTCAGATGGGCAAGTGTAGAGTGTTACCACTCTGGCACTTCATTGTCTTATGCTTTAACCTATATGAGGAATTTCATCAAACAGCAGGTGAAGAAAGGCATACTCTTTAAGTGTGGTCATTACTCAGACTCCCACAAAGAAATGCTTTTGATTTTGTAGTTACTAGTGTGATTTTTTTTTTTATTGTTAGATTTCAGTTTTGTTGGTCTTCTTCTCAATGTTAGAGATGGACTATACCGCAGTAAAATATTTCATATTTCATTCCACCTCAGTGCCCTTTCACTTTAGATTTAATTCCAGATAACCGTACAGCTCCAATTAATTTTTTGCAGCTTATGTCCTTCATGTCCCTTTGTAGGATGCAAGCTCTGGAATGGAGCACACAGTCTTACCTCTTCCCATTCTTGAGATCACTCCTAGATGTGACTGTTCCTGCCTTTTGAGGAAAGGCAAGACTTTTCTGCCTGAGTCAGGTCCTCTCTGCCATTCCTTGCCTTCAGTGCCAAGGCTGCTAGGTGGAAGTAGACGTGAGCTCCCTTGGCAGGGTATCTCACTACTGAGCCTAGAGCAGCCACATTCCTTTTGATAATTCACTAGGTCTGTAAAGCAGAATTCAGCATAGAATCAGGGGTTTGGGTCTCTAGTCCCAAAAGCAGCTGATAATCCTGGGGAGAAATAATGTAAAAATGGAGGAAAAATAATTCTCTTGCAAAGAAGTAAATATTAATTTTAGAGTTGGAGCTGCCACCTCCCCATTATGTGGCTGGAGAAACAGGTGCCTCAACAGATCTCTGCAGGCCTAACTTTCCTTCTACTGTAGTAGCTCTCCTGTGAATTACAGTGAGCCCAGTATTTCTCTAGCCAGTGTTGTCTAACGTGGTGTGAAGGTTGACCAAACTGCTGCTGAGGTGTTTTGCAGGGAAGAAGGCAAAAGCAAATTCAAGGCAGTCTAGCTGTTCTGTGCTGTGGGTTCTCCACTCTGGGAACTGTGAATATTTTGCCGCCTCATTGCGCTGCTGCTATTTCTGACAGCATGATAAAAATCTGCTCTGGTACTGAACTTTGCAGCATCAGCACCTATTGGCACCACTGCAGCCCAAGAGCAGATCTGAAAGCAGCCTCACCAAGCCTATACTGCTGTGAACAGATCAAGCTCTGCGCTGGCCAGATCAGATGTGCTGCTTTCTGGTACACCAACAGGCTGTTACAGTGCTGGACCTTTGTGTTCATAGGGACCTTAGAGCATTGCAGCTCCAAAATAACTTTATGTCATGTAGCTATAGCTGGTATCTCCGACAGTGCACTCTTCCTCAACATTGCACTTTTTTCCACTTCAGCAGATGTAAAAATACAGACAGGTAAGCATTTCCTTTTGAATGTTTTCAATCTTGAGTCACTGGCACTAATAAAACAAACATTATACCAAACTACACCAAATTTAAGTTACTGAAGGGGCCATTTTTCTTCTAGATCTGGAAGAAAAAAAATAGGCACCATTTCATCCTGGCTTCTATTGATATAGTAATCTTCCACTTTTACTGGACACATGCATGAACAGTATTAAAGGTGGTATTTTCACAGAATCACAGAAAAGTTGAGGTTGGAACAGACCACCAGGAGTCATCTAGTCAGCATGTCTAGACAGCTCTTGAATATCTCCTGGAAAAGAGACTCTTCGGGCAGGCTATTTCAATGCTCAGTCACCCTCACAGTAACTTAATTCTTCCTCACATACAGGTGGAACTTCCTGTGCTTTAGTTTATGCCTGTTGCATTTTGTCCTATTGCCTGGCATCTCTGAGTGTTTGTTGATTGTGAGTTTTACGATTGCTACTGTTGCATACTTATTACATGATTTTTAAAGCAAAAAAATTATTCGTCCTAAAATTTATATAATTTTCAGGATTTTCATGAGCAATCTAAAAATCTGAACATAAATAAGCAACATGAGTAATGTGGGAACAGGCCCATCAATACTACTGCAAACAATGATCCTGGTCTTCCCTAGTGCTTGAGTGTATTCAGGGTTGGGGTTTGGATTTTTAATGGTATTTTCATTTGCACTACTCCTCGTTTTCCACAGGGGGGTAGCAAAAGGAAATAAGAGATCTGGATAAAACTATTTCAGTGTTTACATCATTTGATGTGGAAAGCTTTCTCAGAAAAGTGTTTGATGAGTAACAAAGACACACAGAGCCTTTGCTTGTTGAAATTAAATGTTTGATGAGGCAAGTTATATAGTGGTTGAACAAATGAGATCTCTATGAATGTGGAAATTAAGAAAAAGCTAGAGGAAAAGACAGTTGGGTGTATGCTATGGAGGGGGGATGTTGTATGTTGAAGTCTGGAGGTTTTACTTGAGAGTTTTTCTGTCTTTAAAAATAATAACAAATGGTGGAATTATGTAGAAATAAGTCATGCCATGATGGCTTCAGTTTCTTTTTTTCATGATAAGCAGCTCAGCCATGATATGAATTCTTCATCTTAAAAGTGAGACAAACTTTGCAGCAACTGGCTGCATTGGAGCAGAACAAAAAAAAAAAGTATAGTAGCGTTTTCTCTGTGTGTGATAAATAGTAACATTATTTTTAAATACGATTTCTTTAAATGGCATTCAGGCTTTAGCTTGTGAAGGGCCTGACAGTACCCATTCTGTACAAAGAGTTAGAAATGTTCTGAAGTCCAGAGAAAACTTGTCTTATTGAAAATGGAATTCCTACTAGAAAGACAAAAACAAGATACTTTTCAGTAGTAAACTAGAAACAGGAAAATGCAGATGAATTTTTCTTTAGGTGGAGAATGAAATCACAGGTCAGTTTAATCTCCATAAAAGTGTATGTTTCAAATTACCTTTTATTTTTTTCCCCTTTTTTACAAAAGAACTGTAACAGATGAGCAAGAACAAGAAATCAGTGGTTACTAAAGCATGACAGATAAGTGATACTTGTGAGTCACTTCATGCTTCTTCAGTTCAAGTGGTAAAACACAACAGGACTTTTAGCCTATTTCCTAAGGAAATAAAATTTATTTTATTTATGTAGCCTTTTACTTTGCCCTCTCTTCCATTTCTACTATGTTTGAAACTGTTAGCCAATTTCATAGAAAATTGGAGAAAAAGTATTCGAAAAGACTTCATAAAAGAAGTAGGAGCAAGAGTCTGTTAAATTTTCTAGTTAGAGAAAGGTTGTGAGTTGAATAAAACCTGATACCAATGTATTTTATTTACACAGGAGATAATTAGTGACCCAACTGTAGGCAAAGTTTGAATAAGTATTTACACCATCTTAGGTGCAAGACAACCTAATTGTAAATATGTGAGAAACCCAGCAGTGCTTACAGCAGGTGAAATTGTTAGCAGCTTATTTTTGTTTCACTTGTGAAGATGCTATTGAGCTGTCCCCTTTTTAAGAAGCTTTACAGGGACTATTTGCAGAAGCAGGGAAGTTCTTAGATCTTGGCAAGTCAACACAAAACCCTGATTTTAAAAATAAAAGTTTTTTATTATTTTGTATGTATAATACTATATATTAATGCTGGGTGTTCAGTATGGAGGTGTCCTGGTTTCAGCTGGGATAGAGTTAATTTTCTTCCTAGTAGCTGGTGCAGTGCTGTGTTTTGGCTCCTGCAAATAATGTTATAACACACTGCTGTTCTGGTTGCTGCTGAGTAGTGCTTACCCTGATCAAGGACTTTTCATTCTCTCATGCTCTACCAGTGAAGAGGGGCACAAGAAGCCAGGAGGGAGCAGGAACAGGACGCCCGTCCTAAACTAGCCAAAGGGATATTCCATGCCACAGCACATCATGCCCAGTATATTAACTAGGGATAGTGACCTGAAAGGCCCAGCTGCTTGGGTCAGGCTGGGCATCGGTCACTGAGTGGTAAGCAATTGTATTGTGCATCACATTGATTTCTTCTAGGTTCTTTTTTACTTGTTTCCTTTTTAGTTTTATATTCTCTCCCCTTGTTGCTTCCTTTATTGTTATTATTACTATTAGTATTATATTGTACTTTAGTTACTAAACTTTTCTTATCTCAACCTGAGGTTTTTACATTCTTTTGATTCTCCCCCCCATCCTGCCTAGAGAGAGGAGGAAGGAGGAGGTGAGCGAGTGGCTGCATGGCACTGAGTTACTGGCTGGGCTTAAATCACGACAGGTGGTTGTGTATAGGGCTCTTTTCCCCATGCAAACAAAACCCCTTTTGTTATAATGTGCTTTATGCAGGTATTTATCACTCATTAGAGACATTCCCAAATAGCATCTTTCATTATTATATTGAGAATAAATAAATGGATACATCTTTATTTTCCATATTTTGTTTGTTTGTTTGTTTAATTTTAAAGAAAATAATTTACTTTAAGAAATTGGCAATTTAAATACAGTTTAAAAATATTTAAATTTAAATACAGTTTAATTTCTTTTTTTTTTTTTAACAACAGTTAAATTTTTAAGTTTAAATACAGTTTTAAATAAAATTTTAATAGAGTTTTAAAGCCAGTCATTTGAAATTTTCTTTCTGGGAAACTGTGCTGGACATACTACATTTTGTTGATTAGTAGTCTAGCCCCATCTCAAGCAGCAAATGCGTTTTGTAGCTGCCTAGTTTTTCAGACATGCTGTTAAATTGAGTGTAATCTCAAGAAGGCTAATATGTACTTTTCTGTGTAAGATTGGAATTATTGGTGGAACTGGTCTGGATGATCCAGATGTCTTAGAAGGCAGAACAGAAAAATATGTTGACACTCCTTATGGCAAGGTCTGTATAACCTATTATTATTATTATTATTGTTATTGTTGTTGTTGTTGTTTTGTTGCTGTTGTTTTGTTGTTGTTATTATTTTTATATTGCTGAGACTATTTGCTGTTTTAAAAGATGTCTGAGTGCTTTAAGAATTTTCAGACTGTTAAATGAATGCATAAAACAAATACTGGCACAAGACCCTTTATTTGCTATATATTGTGTGATTCTTGGCTTGTGAAAATAAAGTGTAACAGAGATAATGTGCAAAAGGGACTATACCTCTTCTCATTTGTCGATTGGATGAATTTGCAGACTCTGTCCTGGATTCTCAGTCAAGAGGGATAAACCCTCACTTTCAAATCTGTGCTGTTGTGTGACATATAATATATGTCACATTGCCTCATGAACCTTTCTGAGTTGCAGAAAACTGTCCTTTGAGATACATGGGCCACCATTTTCCCTCTAACACTGAATTATGCTTTAAATACCAATGCTGTCCTTATAGTTGTGCTTATAACCACATAATTTGAAACTGATTTGAAAATGAAACTGGTTTTGGGGCACAGGTGTTCTTGACCAACTGTCTTTCATGTTGCTTCAGCCCATTTCCTCAGCAAAAGAGTGAAGGCTAGGCATGTTGCTGTATACACAATGCTGAGTGTAAAGAGCAGTTGGTGCCCCAAAGCATTTGTAGTAGGAACAGGCAAGACAAAGACTGAGAGTTACATAGGCAGGAAACCAATAGGGAGAGAAAGTTTCTAGTTGAAACAGGAGGTTCAAAGAAGAACTGGATCTTAGTTACTCTGTAATGTCATAAGACATGGGGAGTCTGGGGGCTTTACCTGAATCTGAATTACATCCTATGAAAACTACCAGTATGTACATCTAATAAAACATCTGGCATGTGGTAGAGAGAGACATTTTATGGATGGAAGCTTGCCAGAAAGCTCAGCTTGCCAGGAAGCTCATGATTGAAAATCTGAATCCATGCCCCCATTCAAAATGGTTTAAGGGGAAAATAAGAGTTTGCAGAACATGCAGAGTTCATGTGTGTACCATTTAAGAAGGGGAAGGAGAAAAATATTAAGGGAGGAGGAAACATGATCAGAAAAATACATTTGACTTTTCTATCAACCTTCCAAACCTGTTGACAAACCTCAGGAGAGTGAAGAGATCTTGCCTCCTCCATTTTCAGTATCCTGCTCTTCAGATGGTAGCTAGCATTGGTTTGAAGTGGAATCCATTAGCTAAACAAAACAAGTTGCCGGTGCCTTCCCTGCTTTTTGAGAGTCATGAATGATCACAGCATGGCTGCGTCTGACAACTGCTCACAAATTAAAAATACCACTACACTTGTAGCAGACATTAACTGAAGCCTTCATATCCAGAAAGGGTGAAAACTCTCATAGGGGTCTGTTCAGATCAGGGTTAGGGGCACAGTGGCAGCACAGCACTGGGAGAGCTGTTCAGTCACAGCAATGAGATGCAACAGGATTTGGGTAGCTCAAATTATGCAGTGTGGTAGGTGGCCTACAGCAGGGTTTAGTATTACCGAGAATAGTAGGAGTACCTGCAGGATAGCTCCTGCACAAGGGAGTTGAAAAAGCTTCCTAAATCTAACACCTTTGGTTAGTGTGGAAGACTTTTTTATTTAGGAGGCAGCTTAGCTACTGTCTTTCTTCCACGTTCTTCACAGAATGCAACAGAATAGGGGAAAATAAATCCCCTATTTATTTGGGGATTTGGGGTTGGCTGTTGTGGTTTGTGAGAAACTTTGATCAATGGACTGTCTGTGTCTGAGCTTGTGCATTATACATTTGACACAGACATACAGGAAAATGTTTCTTTACTTTTAGGAGCAGAATAGTAGCTTACATTTTGTTCATAGAGAGTCCTTGAATTGTCTTCTGCTTTGGCCTTCTGAAATTATAAGAATCATTTAGTAACAAAATTTACATCGTTAAGGAATGTGGGGATTTTTTTTCAGGTGAAATATGGAAAAGTTTAAAGGAAACTAGTGTGAGAATTTTTGCAATTCTCTATATTGGCATTGATCCTCTCATGATCTTTCAAGTTACGTTAGTAGTGCTAGTGAAAATGTGGTACATTCAGTTTTTTATTAAATAAATAAGCTTACACCTGTTAATATTCAAGCTGTCTTTTCTGCCTTGTCCACTTCCACCATTTTCATTGCATCCAAAATTTGGTATTCTGTGGAAAATACCCTAAAACCTTCTAGTATTCCATTTCCAGATGTAGAAAATACTGTTCTTTTCTAGGATAAGAAAATTGCTTGCAACAGCATTTATATTCATCATTAAATTTTGATGCAGATATACTTTCAGTTAGATTGTGGTACTTCCTGGACAACAGAAGTTGGTTCTGAATTGTCTTTCCCTAAGTCAGCAAAATATCTTCCTGTTCTAGAAAATTATTTTAGGTGCCCCCTCTCTTTTTTTGGTCATAAGTGTACCTGGCAAACAAACCGGGGCCGGGAGGGAGGGGAGGTTCACCTTGCAAATGAAAATTAGACCATGTGACATAACAAGCCTCTCCCAAACAATGTACATTGCTTGATTCCTAAACTATGTCACCGATTAAATGAAGGCTTGAGGAACTTGTGAGATTCTGTTCCACTTCAAGTTTTGCTTATTTATTTTGCTGGTACATTCTTTTTTTTGGTTCCGGCTTGCTTCTGAGGTAAGACCAAGGAAAAAAAGAATTCTGTAAGCATCATATGAACAATATGTATATTCATGTTGCAGACAAAGGAGATTTATTTCAGTTGTTTGTTACTGTTGTCATTTAGGGTTAATTGCCTGTGGTTCTTTGCATCCTTTTCTGTTTTGCAGCGCTGAGTAATATATATCTGACTTGGACTTTCTGGAAGGGGGAAGTAGTTAATACATATATGAATTATTAATGTTTGAGAACATTTTATTGGGCCTTTTATTAAATCTTGTTTTTAGAATACTGAGCTTTAAATTCAGATTGCTCCATTGGAAGTTTTGACTTCAAAGCTCCTGTCTACAGCTCTCAACATAGTTGAGAGGTACAGCACTGGAAAGAACTTGTGGGAGAAAGAGAACAGACAAGGAGCATGCACTAACTCTTACATGGTTAACACGTACTTCAAAGTTTATGTATTTTCACTTCCTTATAACTTTTACACACACTGATTTATCCTTATTTCCTCTCTTCTAATGACCCACAATACAGTGTGTGCAAATTATTCACTTAAAATGTCAGTTCATCATTTAGCAGCACATTCTTTGCTTGAAATATGTCTTTTTTGCTGCCATGTTTCTAGTAATCATGGGCAAGAAGGGTATTCGGGCAGTCACCTGGAAGATGCCCTCAGAGTGTTTTATGGAAATGTGTGTAAAAATGACAACTAGGCCTGTTATACAGCCACATTGAAGCCTTTGAAATTACTAGCATGGCAGTAGATAGGGAAAGAAACCCTTGCTGCTGCAGCTGTATTCTGAAGCCTATTGGATTTCGAAGGTGTTTGATTTTTGCTGCATCAGCAGTATAAGCCAGAATTCAGTGGAGTTCTGTGGTGGGGATGAACATCAAATAGAAGTTAAACTATACCTTTCTACCCCAATTTGGAAATTGATATAAGCTTGAACCTATCACGTGCAATAGAATTTGAATCTGTCACTTGCAAAGAAAAGGGTCCAGTTTTCAACTTACTGATCTTTTAGTTTTCATAATCTCATAAGGTTTAGTAAGGCCAAGTGCAAAGTCCTGCACCTGGGCTGAGGCAGTCCCTAGCATCAACTCAGACTGGGCAGAGAATGAACTGAGAGCAGCCCAGAGGAGAAAGATTGGAGGTGCTGGTTGACAAGAAGCTCAATATGAGCCAGCATTGTCTGCTCACAGCCCAGGAAGCCAGCTGTATCCTGAGCTGCATCAATAGGAGCATGACCAGCAGGTTGAAGGAAGTGATCCTGCCCCTCTACTCCACTCTCATGAGACTCCACCTGCAGTACTGTGTTCAGCTTTTGGACCCCCAATGCAGGAGGAGCATGGACCCGCTCAAGCAAGTCCAGAGGAAGCCATAAGAATGCTCAGAGGGCTGGAGCACCTCTGCTATGGAGACAGGCTGGGAGAGTTGGGCTTATTCAGCCAGGAAAAGAGAAGGCTTCAGGAAGACCTTAGAGCAGCCTTCCAGTACCTAAAAGGGTCCTACAAGAAAGCTTCTTACAAGGGTGTCATGGGTTCAGCAGTAGCAGTCATTTTTTCTCCTTCTTAGTGGCTGGTGCAGCACTGTGTTTCTAACTT
>WYDI02028619.1:0-61054 GCA_009867235.2 Psittacus erithacus
AGATCTATTATAGATACAATGATAGAGACTTTTGCAAAGTTATTTGGACTATTGTACTAGTGACTAAGTTGGTGAATAGCACAGGTTGAAGACTATCTTTGGGCGAGTCTCCATGGTAGGGTATGTCAGATGATATGAACTGATGATAAGACCTTGAGAATGAAGAGTCACTGTGCAACTCCACAAGAAAGAGCGTTAGGTAGGTTGCCCAGTAGTTCACCGAGCCCCTAGGTTAAAGAAAGAAATATCCACTACGTTAAGAGCAGGGTAGAAACAGTACCATTCTCTTAATTAATAATTTAGTCATTGAAAAATGTTTTTCTATTAAAGGTTGGAAAAAAGCTACTTAAACCCACGCTTTTTTTTTAAGCAGCAAACAGCTTCATGTTGGGAGAACAGGTAACAAACCAATCCAGAGATTTATTGGCGAGAAGGAGATTCAAATCTGCTCAAGCACTTGAAGAGTAGGAAACAGAGTGCTTGAAGAGTAGGAAACAGACCATGTTTTGACACCCCAACTGAAGGCTGTAACTCTTGTATGCAGTGTAAGTCAGCATCTACTGCAGTCTTAAATAAAAAAGTAGCATGGGGAAGGGGCATGCTTCCCTCTGGTTTTTGTGAGAAAGAAGCAGCACAACCAACTCTCTGTGGAGGAAAAAGCATGGCTCGAAATCCCATTTGGGAAAAGGGTGTCTCCTTACAGCTAAAGGTGGGGTACTGAAGACCTGAAAGAATGTGATTTAAGAATCCCTGTCCCTAAACTCAGATGGCTTCCTGCTCGAGTTACAATACTGTAAGCTTAAAAGCAGGGTTGTGACATTGAAGAGGAATTGCTCAGCCCCACACGACAAAGGTGTGACCCAGCAGGGCACAGCAGAAGCTGAGACTCTCCAAGTCCTGTTAAGCTCAGTACATATTTTCCTCCCATAGATCTCTCAGGAGTAACAGAAATTAAATGTTTTAAAAATGAATGAAGTACATATGGCAACACAGCTGCTGAAAATCTGTTACCCTTTTTAATCCCCTCCCGTGTCCTGGGCATGCATTTTATCCTTCAAACTCAGTAAAAGAGAAAGCGCTGCAAGGAAAGCAGTGCCCTGTGTTACTGGGGGACTTTGTGGTGTTAAGTCACACAAGAGAAGTCTTGCCTACAGGACTATCCAGAGCTTAGGTCTCAGTGGGTTCATTTTTAAAATACTTTACATATTTCTAATCAGTAGGACAAGCAGAATTTCAGAGTTTTCACAGAGGGACTGAAACTGTAAATAAATAAAATTGAAAAAGGAAAGGATCATGCATCTTTTTCTTAATGATGGTGAGCTTTTGAAATGAAAGGGATATAAACTCTGGGTAAGTGCTCAGACAGCCTTGCAATACCACAATTTGTCACCTGCTCATGGGTGCACTGTAGAATAGTCCTCAGGCTGAAGTGACAGGGACTCCAAAGCACCGTTTATTGCCTACCCACCTTCCATAAGTACTCAATGCCATAAGCAGTCAGAGGGACTCTTATTTGGTAGCCTTGGAACACAGTACTGGCTATTCATGTTTGCGTGTCAGCTGCAAGGTAAGGAGAGCAAGTCTGTTGATATATTAAATTCCAGTTGTGGAGCTGGGGAGATAGAAAAATGCAATTACTGAAAGAGGTGCTTCTGTGAAGAAGCAGTGATTTACATCCTGAATAGGTATAAATTGTCCTCTCTCCCCACCCCCAAGTTAAGCAAATGTGCTTCTTATTCAGTATCTTGCTACTGTGATGTTTTGGGGTTTTTTTGTTGCAGTTTCTGATTCTCTGTTCAGATCAGAAAGCTGTGGTTTAGCCAGAGATATGAGGGAGTACTCCCTGTGAAGAAATGGGCTCTTTATGAGCCCAAGAAGTGGTCATTTTAAGTCAACAACAAAATATTTGTTGGTTGAAGAAAAGGTCTTTAACTAGGGTGAGCTGCTGGACCTGCAGTTCATCCCAGCCAGAAAGAAAAAGAATGAGGTTGCATCTTTGTTGGCTTTGAATCCTTTATCAAGGGCTATCTGTAGGTGTTAACTTGTGTATTATTATTATAAAATCATAGAACGGTGAGGGTTGGAAAGGACTTTAAGAGCATCTAGTTCCAGCTCTCTCCTACTTGTCTGATAAGACAGGAGAAACGGCAGTGAGAATTTAACAGCATGGTCAGAAACCCTTCATCACACAGTTATGATGATAAAGTTCAGCAATAGTTACTCATATCTCCAAAACCAAATATTACGCATCAGACACAAAAGAAAATAGATTTCTGCAAGATGGTCCTATATTAGCTTCTGCTATTGCACCTGACACCCTGTTACCACTGAATCCTAGTCCCTGGTGCACTTAAAGTATTCTGACACAATCACCAGACCACTCCAGTGGGCAAGGAGGGACTCTTGTTTTGTAGATCAGAGACAGAGGTGCAAGGCTGCAGTTAGGTTTAAGAATGGATACACATTGCTATAAGCCTGGGCCCCTGGATATCTCAATTCTACCAGGCTGGAGCAGGCTCCCTGTTAGCAACTTGACTGTATTTCCTTCCCACGGCAAGCTTAAGGAGAGCAATGAGGAACCTATGGCATCAGATCTCTTCCCTACAGGGCACTTGATTTCGTCATAGCTAGCAAAGTTAAAGCTCTGATTCACAAACACTAACAGTCATCTAATTTCCATGCATTTTTAGTGTGAGTTTTAATTGCTTGCTTGTCTTTGAAACCTGGACTTTGTGTCACAGCTTAACCAGATAATTTGCTTAAGTGCTTTGGTGGGGTGCACCTCAACTACTCCAGTGTATGGCTTGCTCAATAGGCAGGTGATGTGTGTCTTATTTGTCTTCTTTATCCCCCAGGAAGATGAAGTTTCTCGTGACAGTCGATTCAATTTCAGCGGCTATGGGATGGGTCACTGCCTTCAAGTCAAAGACGGCACAGCAGTCAAAGCCACCCCACCCAACCCACCTCCAGCACCACCAAAGGATTCAGATTCCATCAAAAAGAAGTTTGTTGACCGCGCAAAAAGGATTGATACAATATCCCGTGCTGCTTTCCCACTCGCCTTCTTAATTTTCAACATCTTTTACTGGATTACATACAAAATTATACGGCATGAGGACATTCACAAGAAATAGACAACTCTGGTTCACCAGGACTTCTTAGCCAAAGTGATCCACATGTAAATAAACAGTAAAACATCTTTCTGTCGTTTGGACTAAGGGTTTCTTTCTCCTCCAGGACACTGAAGAAAAAATGAACAAAGAGGAAAAGATGCATAGAAGGAAAAGTGATTGCATGAAAAAATACTCTTTGAGACCAGTCAATGAGGGTTCCCCTGTGTGCTCTCAGTGTTGCTCTTCCACATTCAGCATTGATCAGACATCTGTAAATGCGGCCAAATTTTACCCAGCTTTATCACCAAGATATTATATTTCAAACAAAAAAGAATCAGACAACAAACAATTCTCCTAAAACATCTACCAAGAGACTGTGGTGGCTACAGTACAGTGAGTTATAAGAGGACCAAACTTTTTCAGGATAATGTTGCCTTTCTATTTGAAACAAGTCTACTGAGCTACATTCCATGACCATGTCTGTAGTTGGTGGTTTCACCAAGGAGTCCTTTTGTGGGTTGTAAATTATTTCTACTGATAGGGGAGAGGAAAAAAAAAAAAAAGAAAACAAAATATTTATACTTTACTATCCTTGTGGGTGTGCATTTTAATATTATCTTGCTTTACTAGAATTGTAATTTTGGGGTTGAACTTGTGTGTCATGTGATTTATTTGATAGTTGACACTCCAAAAGCAGTGAAACTGCCTGGTTTATTTTTGTTGGAAGACAGTGCACTTACTTCATTTTATTTCTGCTGATTTTACATGCAACTTGAGGTGCCAAATTGTATTTTACCTATTGTGCTACCCTGTACCACACTACTTAGTAAGAACTTGTTTCCTCAAAGGTGTAGCTCAGTTTAGCATTGAGTTTCTATTACTGCTCTCATTGTAGCTGCAATCAATAGCTCTATAGGTAAACACAACTTGTTTACAGATCTCTAATTTATATCTTTACTCAAAGTGGCTATCATTTTAATTATCATTAATTAACCTAAGAATTTTAAAACTGTACTGTGATTTTCGGAACCTGTTACCTTTTGGTGCCGGATCTGCATTATTCAAATCCTTGCTACGTGTTTTAAAGTAGAAAATGACAAAAAAAAGAAAAAAAAAGATGGTATTTTTGCTTACACAGAAGAAGACAACCTGTAACATAAGATGAATCAAACATTAAAATTTTACACTTGCTGTAAAAGGGTTTATTAAAAAATGGTATTTGTTCAATTTCAATAAAGCTAAATGTGGTACTAACATTTCTTCAGTCCCTTCTTCACTTGCAGCAGGAGGACTGTGCAGCAGGAAGAGGGTGAAAAGCAGCTTTGTGCTGACCTGACATAGCACACTAAGCTATTTACCTATCTATGCTGTTGCAGCCCCTAAGAGCATAGAAATATAAAATGAATGCCTCCAGGGATGGTGTGTCCATCACTTCTCTGAGCAAACTGTTCTAGTACTTTACCACCCTCACTGCAGAATTTTTTTCCTAACATCCAGCCTGAATCTCCCCTGTTTTAGTTTAAAACCATTGCCCCTCATTCTATTGCAACAGGCCCTGCTGAAAAGTCTCACCCCATCGTTCTTGAGCAACCGTTCATCATTCTTGAGCTGAACAACCTCAACTCTCTCAGCTTTTCCTCATAGAAGAGGTGTTCCATAGCATGTCAAGGATCATATCAGAAATGTGACTAAGATATGACAGGAGCATTTGCAGAACATTTGCATTTGCTCCTCATTTGCTTCTGCTAAGAGGTACAACAGCTTTGCTAAGCCACTATTTGTGGGTGTAAGTGTGCATTTGCGTTCCTGTGTATCTGTTTGTCTGCGTCCCGTCCCTCTCTACACAGCTGCCTGTAACTACCCGGCTTTGTTCCAGTACCAGGAAAAGGGAGGGAATCTAGAAATCTTGACAAATCTGATTACTAAATATCTATGTAAACTTATAGTAAAAAGCCAGTTGTGTATGTTATTGCCCCATACCCTCCTCAGCTCTGTAGATTCTCTTGTCACTTACACCCATGACAGAATTGGCAACAGTCATCTTGATCTTTTTGAGACTGTGTATCCAGACATAACTGACAGCCCTGTAAGGGTGAAAAGGTGAGAATTCAAGACAACTGTTTGAACTATTCTGCTTTGCAAAATAAGATTTTGACTCAAATATTGTAGTATATATGTTTTATAGTGTAAGATTTGCTTTTATTCCTTTTTAGAGTGGAAGGGCATTTGATTAATGAATAATAAAGTGGAGGAATACCCCAGTGCGATCCTAGTCCCATGAGCTCCAACAGGGTGAGGACACTCAGCTGTTTGTGTGGGAAGCTAGACTGGTACATAAACAGTCGGAACTTGCTTTTACCAGCCCCTTGTTCCAAAAGCTGTGCTTTAAATGAAGGTATAATGGCAGGATTAATGTTAATCCTCAGTTTGCAGATGTGTTGCAAATGACTGTCAGAGCCTATGGCTCAAAGTGCTCCCGTACGACTGTAATAGGAATCCCAATCACTGTTAATCGGAATCCAAACCAGTTCTCAGCTGATGGATGTTTGTACCTCCCTTCTTGTAGTGAAGCCTATGTGCCTCCAGCACCCACATCACAAATTCCCTTCCATGCTTTGCTTGGCTATTAGTATTGACTAAATATTGCTAAAATATTCTGCTTATCAGATTTGAGGTATGCTGACAGTATCCATGAGATTACTCTGTTGTTGCCCTGTGTATACATTTGGGTCCATTCAGGGAGTAATCTGTGCACAAAATACAGGTGTGTCTCTTCTTGAGGACAGTCAGAATTTATAGCTGCACGGCAATTAGTTGTGAATCTTGAAATTATCTTACTAAATTTTGGACATAAGTAATGCATGCAAATAGAAAAAGCCCACCAAGCACAGCAGTTAGGAATGGCCACATGATACAGAAGAATTCTGAGCATGTTGGTCAGTGGCCTCTGAACTATGTCACACAAAGATGGTTTGATACCATAGTATACTGGTATGTTACTAACGCTAATCTTTTCCTCAAAGAATGTGGCTGGCAGCAGAAAGTTTATACTGGCTGAGAATCTGCCTGCAGATAAAAAGTCAAATAACAAGGGTAGCAGGACTTACAGAAGGACATGACTTTCTTAAACAAATGCTCAGCAGGGTTATCAGAGAAACTAGACTCCAAAACTGGACACCTTGCACTCAGAGAAGCTGCAGAATTAAAAAGTGAGTCAGTTTCATTTCAACAACACCATTGCAAAAGGAAAAAGAATGGCTTACAAAGTAAGTCCTGGACAAATAGCTTTCATGAAGCAGGAGACACAGCAGGATGGAAGGAAAGAGACCCAGGATTAATTCTGAAGAGCTTCCAGATGTATGGGGAAACCTGCAGGCTACAATTCTAGATGGTAAGACAAAATAAAACCCTAGGGAATTTAAGTACTTGCATTTAGCTGTAAAACAATTATTATGACTTCTAATTTATCAAGAAAACTTAAAAAGCTTTAAACATCTCTTTAAAGGATGCAACATTAGGTCAGGCCATTGGCACCCTGTTGTTACAGGCTGGACCTGAGTACTGTGCTATTCAGTGCTCAAGAAGAAAGCTTTAGCCATCTCTCACCAGATAGATGTTGTCATGTGCTGTGATAAAACCTATTGAATAAAACAGGCCTTTAAGAAAAACTATGTTGCTATAGGAAGAAAGTGGGGGGAAAAAAGTGTAATATGAGACGAGAAATCTTTTTTGATCCTCTTCTCTCTTTCTTTTTCCTTGTTTTTTTTCAGGTGACTGCTGACCAAACATGAGGCACCACCCAAAACTCATGGCCAAACATAGCTAACGCTGTTGAAAAAGTTGTGAGGAACCTGGAACTAAGCTTTGAGATTATAGGCATGGACATCTCCTGGGAAGGGCTGTCGTTGAGCTGGAGTGGTGTCTTTGGCTCAGCAACAGGATTCTGCATCATCTGGAAGTCACATTTCATGAATTTATTCCAAAGATCTAACTCAGCACAATATTGACATTTCTATATTTAGAATGTATTTCTAAATATGGAAAGAAATAACATTTGATGTGTAGGTGTAAATAGCATATGCACAGCTTTCTAATACTTATTCTTTTAAAAATTAGAACATGACAAGGAACAAAATACTAAAAGCTGTAGGATGAGCTTTGCATTAAACAAAGAATCATGAAAATAATTTTAATTCATGTATTCATTTTCATTATCTATAATATAGTAACTGTTAAAAACAGGTTTCCACCAGACTTTCAAAGTAATTTATTCTAGTCCTTTTTGACTTAGAAGTTTGTGTCTTACAGTGTTTGGAAAACGAGAAAACCAAAACCAAGGCTGCCTAGACTCCTGCCTGGGGGAAAAATCTAAGCAAAGTCACCCTTTCTCCAAAAATGCTCCTTACAGATTTTACTTTAAAAACTAATACTCTTGTTTGACAGGAAGAGCAAAAGAAGATATTTATGCCATTTGAAGATACTTTTCCTACTTTTGCAGGGAAAATGTGAAAAGTCATCATATTTAGGGCTAAATTGCGGAACAAGAGTTTCACCAGTTCCAGACAAACTCGTCTAGACAATTTACTTTCAATTCCGAGGCAGTGCTCACTGAAATCAAAAGGAGAATAAAAATAATACAAAAAAAAAAGGGAAAGAATTAAAATTCAAATAAATAAATAAGAAGTACTTCATTGACTTCAATAGATTCTGTATCAGACCCCAATGAAGGATAAGTTTCCATGCTAAACACTAGAAATAATCTGGGAGGGAAAGTATTCAGAGTGTGTTAGCTCTTCAGTATCCTCAAAGGAGGAATGGAAACTTGAGTCAAAATAAGCATCCCCAATAATAATTAGGAAAAATGACCTTGTGAAATGCATACACTCAGTTCTTTAAGTTCCTACTGAAACAAACATGCCAAATTAATATCTTTGCTATGGATAAACCCTGTGAAGCAATATTAATAAAAAAGCAGTGAATTCTGGGGATCCTGACAGCATTTTACTTGTGTTAAAAACTGGGATTTTATTGGGACAAATTATATTAAATACTTTCTAGTCATCTGAACAGCTGTAAAACTGATTCAAAACCAGCCTTTTCAGCTTAATGTAAGACCTGAATCTGACTTTCTGCAGGGGGAGTTCCGGTTGCTGGGAATGGCAGACAGCATGTGTCATGCCAAAAAGATGGCAGCTGGATGTATTGCTCCTCTTTCCACTGCCCAGGAAAAATGGCAAGACTCTGAGGTTGCACAAGGGGAATATGTCCCTTAGCAGCACATGGTGAAAATGCATTTACACAGAGGGTTTGAAGGATTCACAGATTTCCAACCTCCCTTTGCTTTTCCTAAGATGCAGAAAAGTGCTACCCTTGACCATTGCAGGGTCAGGACTGTGGCTGGGCATGTCTGGAAATCCCACCTTTATTCCTTGGCTCCTGGAGAATTCCCTTCTCTCAACTGCAAACCTCCTTTCCCTGCCGCAAAGGGGCCCTGGAGTACAGCAAGCCACATGTGCCTTTGGAAAACAGCTTTGACTGTCATTACACAGCATCTCATGGCTCCCAAGCAGGGAGATGAGAACAGAGAAGAGAGGTTGCACCACCAATGTTTGCTGTGGAAGAAGGACCACATGTGCAAGGATGCCTCTCCTCCCTGCTGAGAGACTAAACCTGGGACTGAAGTTCCTCTAGGGCTCGCAGGTTAGGCTTACAGCACATCCTGAAGCTGCCATGTTGTGAATGTTGTATCTGGTTTCAGTGCTGCTCAGAGACCTCTTTACTGGCACATTAAGCCTATCTTACCCCCTGAGATGTTCAATGAGGTTGCAGTTTTGGCTGAAGAAGTAGTTTGAGAACTACTGCAGCACTTGAAAACCATCTTGTCTGTTTTCCTTTTACTCCAAAAAGAGAAAAGAGCTACCCCAATGCAAGCAACAGAAACTAGATCCAATGCATTATTGGTATTTGCTGCAATGTCAAAGACCCTCATGGGAAGATGTGTCTCCACAGTAGCCTGGGCATTGCCTGGTATAACTGACCCAGGTGCCAGAACAGTGTAGTGAGGGATCTGAACAGAACAAGGGCTGGTGCAAAGGAGAGAGGCAGCTCAAGGGTGCTGGCAGTGGAAGATGCGAGAATGAGCCAGTCAATGCAGACACCATCTTGGGCTGCTCTGCAAACCTGCTCTGAGGTGAGAGCCCACTGTGCCCAGCACAGGGCCCTGCACAGGACCAGCCCAGGGGAAATGGGAAAAGGAATCTCCAAGGATAAGAAATGTCCCATTAATGGCCACAGAACAGGACAGTGGTGGGGACAAGAACAGAGTGCACCGCAGATCAGACTCACATGAAGGGAGAAACCTCATCAAAGGTAAGTCAAGTCTAAAATACGAATTTATAGAATATCTTCAATCTTGTCTTCTGAGTGCAATCTCCCTAATAAAAACGAAGACCCTACTGCAAAACACTTGATAGTGCACATGCTCCAAACAGAAAGAAATAATGTTGCATGTGGAACCACAGAGAGTCTTTAGCAGGAATTTCCAGAGAGAAAAATAGAACAGTGGTCATTGATTTGACACTGGAGACACTACCTCCTCCTCCTTTCTCTGCATTGTCAGGCAGAGATGTTATGAAGAGGCAAGAGAGTCTGGAAATGAAGAAGCCTGCCACTGTGTGGTCAAAGATTTTCTCTTAGCTAGTGTTTAGAGGGCAAAAGGGAGATTCTTATGGCTCCTTTTGTGAGAGACCAACAGGAACAGCATGGACAAATGTCTATGATGCGCTAAATAACCTTTAGAAGAGTAAGTGCATTTTTTCCTGTAATAAGCTAATGAATCCTCCCTCTGGGAGAGATGTGGAATATCATCAGTGCAGCTTCTAGCAGGGTTGCCAAAGGTGCTCTTCAGAGGAGAGGTAAGAGCAGGGCTGCTACTGAGTCATTAGCTTGAAAACCAAGAGCTGAAAGAGCTGCCTGCTGCAGGAAAATTGGGTTCCCCATCCATGTATATTATGTTCATTATAATAGGGCCCTGAAAGCATGTTCTCTGCTTGGAAGAATATCGGAATCCTCCACTAGCCCGTGAAAGGAGCAAAGCAAAAAAAAACGCAAAAACCCAAAGCATCTTTTCTTGACATTTTTTTCTTAGAGTAGTTCAAATGAAAACCAAGATAAACTTTAATGCTGACCTTGAATGTTAACCTGGGCCATGACAATTTGATGGCGAATGCTTCAATAGGGGCAAGAACTCAGCCTGCATCTCAGCTGTCTGCTGTTACAGCACATTTGCTTCTCATTTTGGAGACCAATGACTTTGTTTTCTTGAATTACTGTAAAGAGACGTTTCATCACTAACCCTTCTGGTGTTGTAAGTGCATTAAGTAAGCATAATAATGAAGAATTTCCTAAACATTATTTAGAATTTCAATCAAATTTTCCTCTCATCAGAATCTGTGTGTATAATTGTGCTTCAGAGCCTTTTTCCAAGGGACAATGGTAGACATTGAAGAGCATTTTAATGTTTCCTTTGATTTATTAAGATTAGCTCAGTTTTTAATTTGCTGAAAAGGAGTGCTCCATTAATAATCGGAGTCACATTTTACATTAGAAATCCTAAATGTGACCTATTCTATTTTTAGAGGAATTAATTCCTGTGCATTTTATGACTTATTCCAAGCATCACCAAGCCTCAAAACATAAGGCCTGCTCTTGACATGTGAGGAGTTTTCTTTAGTTTTGAACAGCTGCGTTGTTATTTTAGCTGTGGCTTTCTGTATTAATCTCAGTGGGCAGGACTGATTTTATGACACTAAGGAAATAGAGGAGAATATTTTAGTATAAAGGAAATTTGCATATTTGTTGCTATAACACTAGAGAAAATGTCGCTGGAAATTAATGATATCTGCAAATTGAAAAGCTTGAATTTCATTTGTGCACACACATGTAGATACACACATCCCCTCCTCCCCATTCATTTTGTATCCCTTAATATTATTATGGTATTTCCTTGGCTGATATCCCTGAAAATTTCACCTGTTACCCAGTGCTTCCTAGTGTTGTAGCCCAGAACAATATCTACCTTATTTATCTTTGACCTAGTCGTGGAAAAGGTCCAAAAGTTATCTTCAGCCTGATTAATCTAAGTCTGATCTGCTAACATGCTGCCATGGATTAAATATACATGTCATCTGAAATTGCTGAGGCACGGCTCAGACGTCCTGCAAATGGCAGCACTCAGATGTACCTGCGGTGAGTTCTGCTAAGCAGGCACTCTGCCTGGTGCTCTCTGATAAGGTTTCTGGGTCAATTCTAAAGACTTTAGCAGAAAATGTGATTCTGGGTACTGCTGAGGAACATCTTAAAAATTAAAATCTGAGCTGATATTAATAAATCAGAGGGGAAACATGAACTAAGAGGCCTGGGGAGAGCTCTTCAACCTATCCCTGTGGCTGATGCTGGCGGAAGAGCCACAACAGTGCAAAAGGAATTCAACAATCCCATCTGCAGCTCAGGAGGGTCCTGATGGCACCAGTTCTTGGGAAAGCAACCCCAACCTCCCAGACCTCCTGCAGAGCACAGGGAGTCCTGCCTTGCAGCAACAGACAGGTCAGGAGGCATCTACAGCAAGGTACGAGAACTTTTTGTACTTGGAGCAGCCCAAGGTGAGGCTACTTTACAGGTATCACAGCTTGGTCAAATTGTCTGAGGTTACCCAAGCCCTAATGTTCACACTGGTGTTTTCAAACTGTGTTTAAATGGCTATGTGGTTACACACTTGTGGCTTTTGCAACTAGCTCATGCATATCTTGTCTCTGCCCACTGCAGCCTGGAGGGTTTACTAGCTGTCCTCCCTGCTTCCCCAGCTATTCTTTCTTTAGAGAGGACAGAGGAAGTGAGCCAGATCCTCCATAAAACGAGGCAAATGGAGGAAAAACTCACCTGTCAACACCAAATCACACAGAGCACTGCTCCCCAGCTTGGCTATGCAAGTTTGGGACGCTCTCTATGAGCTGGTGCAAGGGCAAGAGGATGAATATGTTTGTAGCACTATGTGTGCAAAAAAATACTGCAACTGGAAAGCTAAGAGAAGGAGGTTTTGGAGAGACCTTGAAAAAAACAGAGAATTTGGGAAAGTGCTAATGACAAAAGGAGAAAACAGGGAGTGGAGAAAGGGCCTCCCCTTGCTCATCCCAGTGGTGCTCTGAGTAAGACAAGCAGGACTCCACCAAGGATATTGTAACCAATTGCTCTTTATAATGGAAATTGTCTAGCAGATGCCCAGTATCAGCTACCGACTCAGAGGGGCATTTCTATTAATAGGTCAATCAGCTGGGAGAATAGCCAAGGTTTATATTAGCTCCATTACCAGCTAGCTTTAATGGGTACTGGAGAGCATCTCTGATTTTTGGAAGAATAACTGCAATCTCTTTTACAGTACTTCAATGTTCCTCTGTTTTAAGAAGGTCAGCACTGTGACCCCAGGGGAAAAAAAAAAAAGGTTAAAAAAAAAAAGAAGGAAAATTCTAGGCATGAAATAATGGAAACTCAAAGTAGGAACGACCTTAAGAGACTGCATAATCTACTTCAGCCCCAAAGAAGCTGGGCTAGAAAGGGGACACTGAGTGCAATCAGGGAGTGTGGAGGCTGGAAAGGGTTTATGGGAAGGATCTAGGGGAATTGTAAGAAATTATATGATTGCTTTTCCCTCTGTAACTCCATTTCCTGGCCAGTGCTCATGATGAGCACTTAGGTCATGCAGTAAGGGGAGCTTTCCCTGTGCTCCCCTCAGGACCTCCCTTTGCCTCTGCCCTGTCTCTTCAGTCAAGAGGCCCTTCCTGATGCCCTGCTCTGGGAGAGCAATCCAGTGAAGCAGCTAGAATGTGGAGAGAAATCAAAATGGAAGAATCAACAGGAAAGCTGATAGAAATTTTTTTATCACACGTAGCATTTTTATCCTTATTTATACATCCTCATGAGAAAAATCTACTCTCCCCAAAATTTGTAGATTCATTAGTAGCTTTTCCCATTTCATGGGGCTTTACAAAAAAATTATTAAATTTTAAATCAACTGAGTCATTCAACAAAGAAATGGTTTGTTACAGAAAGCACTACTCAGTGTTGAAAGTACAGGTATTGTTCCAAGCTATAAAGCAGGCCCAGTTGAAGGCTTCCTGAGACCCCCATTGCTCCTGCTTATTCCTGGGAACTATTATTTTCTAAACTACTGTGTGTTGTTTTCTAAACTACCAGGGTGGTGGCTTATTGGGTGATTTTTTTCTTTTTTAATTATACCTTTCCAATTCTGCTCACTGGGCTTCAAGGACACAGGATGTTTTTTATTATTATTATTTTCATGCATCATTGGAGCACCTGAACTGTTTCCTACAGATTCAGAAAATCAGGCTGCCTGTAGTGAATGAATCCTTCAAAACCAGTGATATTATTAGCAATTCTGTGTCATTGAACAGATGAGCTAAATGCTAAAACCAGAAATTTCATTAAAGATTAAAGAAATATCATTTCATGTTTCACCTGCTCCATTAATATCAAAGATGAGTTCTACCTTTCATGACACAACTGAAGTGCAGTGTAAGATTTCAGATATACTGTTATTTAATCTTGCTTTCAGAGATAGAAAAAATGTTCAAAATCCTTGAAGAGATATGTCTCAGTATGACAATATGTTTTGTCTGACCATTTTATGTCACTAAAGAATATCTTGGCCCAGTCATTCTTCAATAACTCCTTTTCTTCATGCACTACTTGAAATATGTTAATGGAGACATAATTTTCAGGAAATGCCAAGCACTTATGCTCTGAAAGTAAGGCCTCCAAAGACTTCTCTGGTGGAATACCCAAGAAGTGAGGTACTGGAAATCATAAAGTGGTTTTGGAATCTCAACCTTATATATTATGGTCAAACTACTTCTTTTATCTGGAATTTTCCCCTGTCATTGATTTGTAATTCCCTCCTTTGCTTTTTTCTCCCAAAAAGTAGTCTCTGAGTAGACCTTGATCTCTTCCCTGGAGTCCAAAACCCCTGGCCACCTTGCTTCTCTGCAGAGGGAAGATTTTACAGGACTATAGAAGCTGCCTTAACAGGAAAAAGAAAAAATGTAGAAGATGCCTGTCAGATAATTTTCTAAGAGCGTCCTAGCAAAAAGGCAAGTCCAGAAGGTTGTCCTATCACATTAACATTACCTACATATCTCAGAGACAGAAGATTAAGAAAGAACACTCATATCTTTCCAGACAACACATTTCTTCCCTGATGTTCCTTTATCATTTTCAGCAGAGGCTTTCAGAAGACTACCGATATCCAAAAGCGCAACTCTCCCACACAGCAGGGTATAGATGTTGCTTGTGCGCTGTGGCTGGAGCTATGCATATATATGTGTTTGTCATGTTAGTTCCAGCATCCTCTATCAGGAGCCATGAGATGCTCTACCATGATTCTTTATGTCTGCCACTTTCTGCGCTTTCCCCTGCTTTTTCCAACAGCACATAATGGTGCCAGCGTAGAGCAGGCTTCGTGGCTTTGCCCAGGGGTGTGTATGGGCTTCTTTCTGGGAAAAAGGGAAACCTTCTGACGCCACCATGCTAGTGAAACAACTTGAGTTTTCCTCAGGACCTGTTTGGGGAACAAAGCTGGGTTTGTTCCAGTCAGCCATTCCCTGCAAATATCCTTATCCTGGCTATAGCCAAACTGAGCAAGTTTCCAGGCCATGTTCCTGTGCAAAATGTTGAGTCCCGAATTTAAGCAAACAATGACAGCAATGAAGAAAAAGGAAAAAACATAAAAGCTACAGCCCTGCAGCAGCTTTACAGAGGCTGATTCTCTGGAGTGCCTGGAGTGATTTTTAGTATCTACTGCGCTTCAGGGAGGGGGTTACCAACCCATGTCTACATAGGACCTGCCCAGTCTCTTCCCACTCCTCCTGGCCCATGGGTGCACACCAACATGCCCCCTTTTTGCTCCAAGCTTCCCTGTTCACAGGGGCTACTTCTTATTTCAGTTTAGTCTTTTCTTCACAGGGTGGGTGCAGAGATGGCTTGGCCATTGGTGATCCCCCCTTCTCCCTCTCCCCCAGCCTGTGCAGCCCCAGGGGCAGGGGCAAGCTGTCCCTGGGTCCTCCCAGCTGCTTCCACTGCACAGCTTGCTGACGCAGGGGCAGTTCAGGCAGTGCTGCCAAACCTGCAGTGACAGGTCATTGGGTCCCTATGAACATTAATGTGATGTTTACAGCTTGTGCTAAAGTGCCACATGGGCTGCAAGCTGTTTCCTCTTGGCTGAGAGCTTACAGGGAGAAAACCCCAGCTGCCTGATGAGCAGGGACATCTTTCCCTGCCACTGACCAAGTACGGTAATAGCACATTTGCTTTTTGTTTGCAGGGAAGTCCCAACAGAGATGCATCAACTTTGTCTCAGCTCCTCACAGGAATCTCTTTCCTATAGATACTACATGAGGCAAGGGTTTAGAGAGGGAAAGGTTCTCAAATGTATGCCTTGAAGAAAAAAAGCAAACAGATCCCACTTTCCTGACTTTGCATGCAGCACAGGGTTTGTCGGTCAATCCTGAATAAACACCATCTTTCTTTTAGCAGCAAATAATCTCAGCAGTCTGGCATTTGCTCCCAGTCTAATTCTCTGGCAGACTTCCAAATCTTTGTCCAGAGGTTCCTGATTTTCTCACTGCGCTGTCAAAAATATTGCTGAGATTGGCAAGGATTGGGCAACCTAAGCAGACAGAGGAGGGCAAGTGAAGATGGGTTCTTTGATGGCCCCAACTTACTTTTCAACCTATTAATTGCTCAGCAGTGCAAACAAGTGGAAAACAAACAGCTTCCATCAGAAGGAGGACTGCAAGCACACCTAAATTATTTGGGAAAGAGAAACCCCTCAGAGACTCCCATTTCCCTGATAGAAAGTAAACTGAAGATTTGTAATAAAAGGAAAGCATTCCACCATGTTTTCTGCACGAGGCTGCCATCATTCAAAAACATGAATTTGGGGTTATCCTGAAATTGTTTCACAATCTCTCACATAATCTTTCAAATCCTCCTACAAACCTAGTGTTATCCTTCAGGAAGGTATCAGCAAAAAGTTATTTGCTCAGGGCTGAAATCTTTTAGGACTGATAAATTTAACTGCAAAGAGGACTATGTCATTCATTAAAGACAACTGAATTCATGTTTTGGTAGTCTGAAAAAAACCTTAAAAACTTTTGGTTTAAAACTTTTTAATCTGCTGGTCTGGCAAAATCCATCCATAGGAACCCTATGGGCAGGAGCAACTTAGTCAAAATGCATCTCCCAAGGACCTGGTTTATTCCCAAGTGTATAAAATCTAAGGGATCCAACTCCTTCTTGGACAAAATGCAGTAATCATTTAAATAATCACAATTTAAACTGCGATCCTTATTTAAATCCCCTTTTTGTGCCAGGGCCTGGGTCTCTGTCCATCTCTACTTCAGAGGTTTGAGGCTGGCAGAGATGGTCCAGGAGTAACCCTATCCTGAGGGCCTCCAGAGAAGACTCCTCATGTCTTGCTGCTGGAGTTCATATTAGAGTGATCAGGAAAAGTAAAGCAGCCTCTGGAGGATGATAAGTATGCAGTCAGGATATGCATAGTGTGTGTACAAGGCATTCATATGCAGGCATTCATTTCAGCTCGATACCCAATCTGACCTCCTTTCCATTCAAACAGCATCACTCTGGTCCGTGTTTTGATGAGATACCATGTTAGAAAGAACCCAGAAAGTCATTGACACTTGCTGTCCTCAGAAATGGCTAGGAGGACAAACAGACACTGAAATGCTGTCGGGCATTTCTTTGGAGACACTATCAAAGAACACATTTCCATTGCTGATCTAGGAGACTGAATTATTTCCTTTACCACTTGAATCCATGTAATCCTTTGTGGATCTGGCCAAATTCAACTTTGGTAATTACATTTTCCAGAAGCAGAGTAGGTTTAAATCAATAATTAAACAAAATTAGCTAGCTTTTTTGATTTATGTTGTATTTTTGAATGTAGATTTACTGAAAGCAGAGATAATTTATAAACATCTTCTTCAAGAATGTTCAGCCTAAACTATAATTTAAATGAACTGGAAAAAAATTACTTCTAGAAGTTGAATCAATATGTCATGAATTGACATAATGCATTAAGCAGGGGGAAAAAAATGCATAGAGCAATTAGACATCCTAGACTACAAGGTGACTGCTATGTTCTCTGAACCTCGACATTTGCAGATAATGAAAGCTGAAGAACATGTCTGGGTAACTAAGTGGTCTGCCTTTATTTTCTGAAATGAAAAAGCATCCTTACTTTGTAAGTCTGAAGTCTAAGTCTGAGCTGCTCTGAGGGACTTTATTTTAAAAATACAAGAGTTCTCCTCCAAAGAAATACGGAGGTTTTGTGGGCTATGATGCTTTTTTCTGTTTACAAAAGATTATTTGTTTGGGTTTTTTTAATTCAGAGAGAGTTACTTCATCATAGTTACCTTTAATGAGCTTGGTAAAGTAGTGGCATAGACTCCTCAAATTTTTCACGTAATTGTATCTTACTGAAATCTGGCACTTAGCTACACCTGAAGAAATTATATCATGACTTGTCTAATTGATCAGCAGTGTTCACACTTGATTTGTCATAATCATAGTCAGGGACAGGTAAATGGTATATGGCACTCTTAAATCATGCTGTCTGTTATACCTATGATATAGTCTGAGGTATTCACTGTAGTGCTAGCTTTAAATAAGCTAGCTTTAATTTACTTGACAGGTATGACTATAACAATGCATTGAAACTTATGTCCTGTTATCTTCAAGCTGTTGAAATCATCTGAGACCCTGACTGCCTGGAAAATGACATGGAGATGAAGTTTATGTTGTTATATCTACACTGCTATTGGTACTGTTATCAAATTTTTTCAACTCACTATTATTATTGAATTAGTGAGGTTAAGCCTGCTCAGGTATGCTGACATTTGCAGCAATTGCATCTGAGGCTGCAATGTAGACATAAACTTTGTGAGGTCAGGGGTAGTCATGTGTGATGATTTTTTCCTCTAAAAGATTTGCACATTGCTGTCTTCTCTGTCTGGTGGTGACTGCCCTTCTAGACCCGTCACTCTGGGCAAGCCAAGGCCCTAGGCTCTGAACACAGTGGGATTTCTACTCTTTATTTCTACTTTTACTAGGCAGCAACCAAAGTTTGCAAAAACCCAGTGTCAGACCATGACTTTGAAGTCCACCTGCCACAGAGGGTGCCTGCATTTGTGTAAGTGGGAGGCAGAAATCCTGATGAGGGTCCGCTAGAATAGAAATCTGCAAGTAGGAACTGATTTCTCTAAAGAGGCTGTTTGGCTCAGTGAACCATGGTCCTGATGGAATGTTATTTTAGAAAGCAGCAGCAGCAGGTGAGGAAAAAGGTGGCTGGAGGTATCTGAAAGCTGTCAGGGGTGTCAGGGTGTCACTGGGGGGCTTGAGCAAATCTCACTATGTGCACCCTGTGAGCTGGGATAGCAGATGAAAGGAAGATTTCAGCCCACATTTAGCCTTTAAATCCCTCTTTTGTGTTTAGATTTCAGTTCTCAAAGGGATTTAAAAAATACATCTAAAATAAACAGGAGAATGCTGTATAATATGCAATTTGGATCACAGAGACAACCTAAATGCTAGTACTTCCTAGCTTTTGAGTGATTGAATTATCACCTTCATAAGACTCTCTTAATATAGTTAGTGAATGTAATTAGATTGCAGAAGCTGTCTTCAAACTTCATCACAACTGCATCACAAGTAGAGATGCTCAGCTTAATGGCCCCTAATTGCATATCTCTCTATATGTCAGCTAGATGTGCTTTAATTCAAATTCTCCCAATATTACCTACTGTTGACCAAATCAGTTTTCTGAGATGTAGCTCTGATGTTCTGCTACTGACAGCAAAAGTAGTAGTGTTAGTGCGTTATTGCTGTCAACAACAGGAAAATGTGACAAGCGACAGATGAAGGGCACAAGACAAAAGGCAGTTGGGGGAAGAGGAGAGTTAGAAGCCAAATTCCTCTTGCTGACCCTCATTGTGTGCTTACTTTCATTCTTAGGGTTGTTTGATCAAGTACCTTATCAAGTACTTGAACATCAACTTAAACATCTGGAAGACAGGAATGAGGACCACCAGTGAGAGCTACCTTTTCCCACCAAGACACATTTGAACTTGACATGCATGAAGCCCTCCAGGCTAAGAAGGTGGGCCAGTTCCCATGGCTGAGGGAGCTCCATCACACTATCTGCTAAGACTGAGGTGAGCATTTTCTGCAAGCACCATCTGTGATGAGGAAACTTGTCAGTAGCAGCTGAGTGCATTACATATAACCTACAGAACAACCAGGGAGCCAAGCAGGCACCAACCTAAGTACTAGTAGACTCTCCATTCACTTCATGCCTGTAGAGAGTACTAACTCCTTTATAGAGGATACTTAAGTAGTTACATTTTCTCACCCATCTCTGCAACGTGCACATAAGTAAATAGGTAAGAGACCTTGCAGGATCTGAATCACAGTAAACAAACTTTCCTAGCTTATCTATTGCACATATTTTATCCAGTAGCTTTATCCAGTAGTTCTTGTCTTAATAACATTATGAACCATCACTTTTGAGCTCACTGGCTTACTGCATTCAAATGTGTTGCTAAGGTACATGTTTAAAATACTCTACAAGGCGTTCATTTCAGATGCTACACATACTTTTAGCAACTGTTGGCTGGGCAACTGGCAAGTATCTTGGCCTCAAAAGGAGGTGTCACTGGGGCTAAACAAGGTAACTTGAGATTATGTGAAGTAGGTAAGGCTTAGGAGTATACGGCTTTATTTCTCCTACCGCTACTGGAATAAGCAATTCTTTTTCTCATTGAAGGCTCTTGGCAATCATATCATTTGGAGAGTGAATAATAAAACAGGACCCATCTCAATTCCTGTTCAACAAAGAGAAAAGCACTTTAAGTAATCCTCTGCTGCTCTGCCTAAGCCTTTGACAACATGAGATTCCAGGTAAAGAATCAGTTGGTGCTGACAGCCCCTTGGACTCAAGGCTTGTACAGGACACTAAAGGGTTCCCAGAAAGGGCTGTCAATAGTATGCTAGCGTGGGTAGCAACCTTACTGCAGGCAAGAAGGACATGTGGTATCTCGAATCAGGATTTTTCTTGTACCAGCAGGAAAGCTGCTTTCAAACAGGCTTAAAACCAATGCCTTAGCCATTCACAACTCTTCCTCTTCCCAGGTAAACTACACAAGATGGAGAAAACCTGGAGGCAAGAAGAGTAAAGTAAGGGAGGCTGACATTATATGGAGATGTTTCGTTGCCATCAAACCATGCATTATTTACCCAAAGTGTTTGTAGTTAAGGCTGCATTTCAAAGAAAGGCAAATACTTTTAGGAATGAAAATACACAGCTGGTGTTTGTAAATAGCCTTAAGTCTACCCTGCAGTGACACCTTGAGGGGAAAACATTAAAAATAAATGACCAGAACATGCATTTCAAATCAATGATAAAGAAACAGGAACTGCCAGCCTACCTGAACAGACAGCTGCCTGGTTTCCTGGAGCAATTCATGACCATGTGGGGCTTCATAGCACCACACCTGTCAAACAGCTTTCTGTTAGTCTAGTCTGAACCACCTCTCAACTTCTCCTGTATACATCCCGTACTTCTACAGTCTAATTTCTCTTTCCCTTTTATTTCTTCTCCAGAGGAGGTACTGCAAGTATCTTGTGATTTGCAAAAAATGTTTTGGATCAAAGCTCTGTTTTGACAGTAGTTCTGCACCTGAAGATTATCTTCCACAGAAAACCTGTCATTCTTCAGAAGAGGCAACCTCTTATTCCTTTTGTCATTAGAGGAAATTGCTCAGGTTCCTGGAGAGCAACAAGAGACGTCAGGGTGACCTGGAGGTGACATCCCCAGGGGAGTCTGGTCTGTGAGATTTGAGCTATGGGGTCAGCCTGATGTTACAGCTGTAAGGGGCTGATGGGTTTCTGCCCCTCTCCACCTCACCAGCCTTTTCTTTTGCAAGTTTTCTATTGCACACTAAAGGCTGGTTTTAAGTACAAGCCATTACAAGGGTTCTTCTCTGGCCATGACCCAAGAATGGCACTGGAGATGTGCTCTGGGAAATGGTCCCTGCTTAGGGCTGTGTGGCCTCATCCCTGCAGAGCAGGGAGGCAGACATTTGTGGAAATATGCTCTGTGGAGCTGCATTAGCAAACTGTGGTGACCAACCACCTCTGGTATCTGAGGGATGGTCAGTTATGAGGAAGAGCAGCTGCAAATGGCCACTGTTCCTTACAAAGGGTGCTCATACAGAAATGAATACTAGCATCAGGCCATAGGTGTGAGATGTGCCTCTGTGCTGTGCAGACAAATAGCAGGTCAGTATTCTTAAGTGCTTTGTAACTCCTTCAGCGGGCCTTTGGTTCAGTGTTTCAGAGACCAGGTAACGCAGCAGCGTTTGTGCAGCTCACAGCCTTCGTGTTTTGCAAGTAAACGCAGTCACTTTGAGTTCAGCTGGGGGGAAGGGGAAGAGGGAGCTCCTTCATAATGTTTCTGCCATGTACAAAGCAAGAGATAACACTGTGTGCTTTTGCTAGGGAGATAAAGGGCACATACACAAAAAAAATTTACATTACTTGTTACGTGCTCTGGCATACTAATATGAATTAATTGTAATTTCTAATCAGTATGTTTAATTTGTAAAGCCTTAGAAAATGCAATTGATGTCATTTCAAAAGGGCACATACTAAGAAAATTAAACTTTTGAGTGCAAATTTCATTTTAACCCTGCCCGTGGAGCTGCTCCTAACCTTCATAATTAAACTATCTCAAATGTAAAAAAAAAAATCTTAAAGTGCATTTAAAGTGAAGGTTTTGTGAGTTCAGTCAAATAATACAGTCACTGCGTTGTTTACTGCTGTGCGTATGAAATTCTACAAGTTAAACTACCTTCAGACAGACAGTGTCACCACAGCAGTCAAGCAGTCATACGTGTCCTGTATGTGTTGGCACTTGGGGAATGGGAAATATTTTTTCTGCTCCCTGCAGCATTGGTCTCAATTGAAATGAATCTACCAGGGGAAAATAAAAAAACACCAACAAAGAAAAAAAAGAAGTCAATCTATTCTTGGTTAGCGCTTACAAAACATAACAATTGACTCTGTAAGGGGTTAATCAATAATTACAGACCATTATGGGGTTCTGTAGGTCAACATGTTGCTAACAGCCTGCTCTAGGAAATCCCACAGATGTGGAACACAAACACCAGACACCATCTCTGCCTTTCGCATGTCAGTATCCTCCACTGGTCAGCTAATCAGCCCACTGGAATAACTTAGAGGAGGGCATTTTATCTCATCTCAAATTGCCCATGCCTGGGCACCAGTGGTGCACAGGCTTCCTCCACCTGAGGCAGCTCACGTGGAACCAGATTTATTAGAAATGAATGTGACTATGTTGTTTCCAAGGCTGCCTTGGGAAACAGACGCCACTTCAGATTGGTGTGCAGCCTGGACCCAACTTGCCAAACCCAGGCTCAAAACACGAGGCCAACTGGGGTCTGCAGGCACACGGTCCCTAGAGCTGGGCAAAGCATCACAAGCACAACTAACCTTGATCCAGCTTGCCTGGGAGGCAGCCAGGTTTTTAAACCTGGCCAGATGTGTCTACCTGGACAGAAATGAGTGGTAAAAATCCCAATGTAAGATACGATGGAAGGCGAGGTGATATTTCTTTAAAAACATCTCCAAGAAAGTCAATTTTACCTATTCATAGCCATTCCCTCATACATTTTTTCACTCATTCTCTCATACCACACACTCAGGACCACCAAGTTGTTTGCAAATCCTCCATTTGTCCCTAGGTTTCCCCTTGAGGGCCACACAAAATGACATTTTGGACAGATCTTTTACATCTGTTAGGAACCATCAGCTCTTACTGACCAGTCCCTAGTCTGAGCATCATGTTGACTTCAGGTCTCTCATTCTTTGGCCAGGTTGCTGCTACTGCTTGACTTCACTTTTTTGGAAAAGATGTCTATCTTCCTCATGGGCTAATGGGAGAAGTGCTATATGTTGTATGTGATCTGTTGCTATGTTGGTGCCACCCTCCTGCTGTTAGGATGCAGGGTCTGCTGGACAGTTGGCTGGGCTGAGATCTTCTCATAATGCAGGTCTTTTTGGTGTGGTATAACAACCCTTACCTCTATTTTAATGCTGGAAAAGGTATCTTTTGCAGGGAGTATTTATGCATTTGACTCTGTTCTGCTGGTTCTTCTGGTGCTCAATTACATGTACTCACCTCCCTTAGTACATTATTCCTACAAATCTTCATATTTCTGTTACAAATCCCCCCAGCCCCTGGGGTCTCCCACGTTCCAGGCAGACTCCCTAGCTGAGATGAACTATGACGCATTCACAAAGCTGTATACATGGCTCCTGTTTTGCCTAAATGACCCATGTAAGACTATCTGCTGGTACTGGCAGCAAGCGATGACCTTTGCTTGTGCTACCTGCTCTTTGGCAGCTGCTGCAGAGAAGTGCTTTGTGTTGAAAGAAATTTGAGGCTGCTCAAAGATATTTTCTACACCATGAGCTATGCTGAGCCTTAGCAATGGGAGTCTCTGCAGAGCAACTGCTATGTCCCCTCTGAACAATGCAGTCCATGAGCCTTGGATGCTGTGACTGGTCAGAGCAGCTTGGCTGACCCTCACTACTGGGAAAAGCTGCCCTGGGAGCCTGCAAAGCCTTGCAGCCGGCTGCATGCCAACTGTCTCTGCACACAACCAGGGTGGGCCTTTTTCCTTCATTTGCCTGAGGTTAGCTCTTGCCTTGGGTTAAGTGCCAATGAAGCTCTTCACCATGAGGAAGAGGGCTGAATGAAGCCCAGAACATGCTTTGGTTTGGGAAGAGGAAAGAGAGGAAAGATATGTTTCTTTATCACCATATATTACCACCCAATCCGCTTTTAAGCACACGCATTGTACCCTGTAAGCTCCATAAAGCTTTAACATTTGTGGTGCCTACAGCACTGCAACACAGCCTTAAAGAACTGACAATTTTCATTGTACAACTCAATTCTACTTTATTACCAGACGAATGGAGTTCCAGCCTCCGGTAACTACCATTTACAGTTTTCCTTTGAGTAAAGACTGCTGGGTAGGCCTTTTTAAAAAGGGTGAAAACCAGCTTTGAATTGTATAAATTGCAATGAATAATGGCTAGCTCTATGCATACCAGTCTGTGCCACAGGGAAGATGGATATTATAAATGTTCTGGGATTCCTTTTCATCTTCTTATAGCAGCTTTTTCCCCACCACTGCACACTCTCCAGTAATGGTGTTAAATAATGCATATGTAATTTTGTTGTTTTACTCTCTGTTTTGCTTCTAACACTGGACTGGGTCTGTGTTTCCCTCCCTACCCTGAAATTCACAGTCAAGGATATAGAAATTCTATCATTTGTTCCTGCAGTATTTGAAAAATTAGAAAACACTGTCTGGAGCACACACTGCTTTTTCATTGGTACCCCTTAACAGAACCGGATGGTCAGACACTGTCATGCCATCTGCAGCAAGCTTTGCAGGTGGATGGGCCATGCCAAGAGATTTTGTTTGACAGCCTTTACCCACCAGATGAGTTTGCAGGAAGCTCACTACCAAATGATAAACCTTCCTGTTTCTGGTTATCAACTTCAGTCTGTTGGGTGAGATCAGCTCGCTTACAAGAGACTAACGGTTCTGTAAAAGGATTTTGGTTTTGGCTCGGGCTTTTTATTGCACCATTTAAAAGTGAACCAGCATTTCAGAAACTGTAATCACAATCATCTTTCAGTCATCTATATAGATGTCTTCACTGAAAGAAAAGATGGCAAAAAAAAGTTGGTAAAAAATAGATAAATAGATGTAGAGTGTACTGGTCAGCTTTGATAAATTCTTTGGTTTTGCTTTAGCACATTCACAATGTCAAGATGAAAGGCCAAGCCTTCTCCTCCTGTAACTCCACAGACATCAGAGCAGCTGCATGGAGAAAAACTTGGACAGAATAATTTATAATTTCTTTCTCTCTTTTCTATGTGAATATAATTATATAAATCTAATACAAATATAAAAAAAATGTTTGAAAAATTCATGTATGATCTGTTGAAAGTTCTGCTGTTTATTTTAAGAGTTTACACTTTTCAGGCCAGACACTCTTTTCTTCTGTGTTTGGAGACTATCTATTGCTTTCTGGGTACTAGTTTATTTTCAGAAACTCTTAGTTTTATTTACAATCTTTAGCATTCAGAGCTCAATTTCATACAAAGGTGGATGAACAATTCCATTTCTTAACATCTTCCTATGGGTTAACACAAGAGAAATGAGTGCAGAGCAATAGCAAATTCCATCAGAGACTGTGGTGCATCGAGAGAGACCGAGAAAGCAAAGTGTCAGGCACCACCAGATATAGTTCTTAAAACCACACCCAGAAAGGACCAGGGATTTTACACCTGGAGAGGCACTGGGTTTGCTGGCATCACCTAAGTTACACTGTACAGATGTGAAATTTGTATTCCAGACTGGTTTAGGGCAAGCTTCAGGCTGTGACTAGTAAAGCCAAAACCAGGACAGAGTCATAGAAAGCTGTGTAAGGGAGGAAAAATTGCACCATCCATCTCACTCATTGTGCAGACTTGATGGGATTGGATTTCCCATACTGTCCTCCCTTAGCAGTGGAATTCTCTCACTCTGTGCTGGCAGTAGCTCCTAACCACCAGCAAGTGCAGAGGAGTACTTCTGCTGTCCCCACTCCATGCAGCACCTTTCCCAGGGACACAGGCGTAAGTGCCCAGCGCCTGGCCCTGCCCCGCACACATGCTCTGCCACTGTTAGGCTGTCAACTGTTAGGTTGCACAGCCATTCCTCACTTGGGGCTGACGGTAACACAGTGCACCAGTAAGGTACCAGTCCCAGGTGGAGGCTCAGCATCCTACAGGAGCATCCACCCGGCTTCTGTGCTGTACAAACACTGCTCCTTGTGAATGCAGGCTTAACCCATAAGGTTGAGCCCTGGAGGAGATGTTCCTAGTTAGCATCAAACAAGGAAAAAATAAGCAAAAGAATGCAGACTTAAGAATGCAGTAACCTGCAAAGGAAGAGCCCCTGCTATGAAATTGTAACATAGCAATTCCTCTCCTTGAAATGGGTTCTTTGTGTTACCTCTACAAACAAAATGACACAACACTGAAGAAAACACAAATTTAGCTTTGCAGAACACAAATGTAGCTAAGGAATATACAAACAGGAATGCAGGAATGCCACGCTCTTCTGTAACATAATTCTGGGTGAATTTTCAGAAATGGCAAAATGTCACTTGTGTCAAAGGCAAAACAGACATCCCTATCAGCTGGCTCTCCATCCTGTCTATGGCAACACATCAATAAAGAGATGTCTTGTGAAATGCTCATTATATATATTATGCATACATTCTGTGATTAAAATAGAGTGGGAAACATTTCTTTGGGAAAATGCATCTCATCACAATTAAATGATGCTTTGCAGCTGTCTAGTGCTCTAATTAGGAGATATCAAATTGATTTACTCACAGTAAGCATCGATTTTATAACAAACTTCTCTAATCTCAAAGATAAATTGTCTGTCTTTAAAAATTATTCTAGCCGAGAGTGCTGCGTGGAGCACACCAGCGTTAAATGCAATTCCTGCTGTGATCACTAGGTGGCATTTGGCTGTGTTGGGAGAATTTAATTTTGGACCTCAAATGAAACGGAGCATTGCATTTTATACAAAGGAGAGGAACGTATGCAACAGTTCAGTGACAGAACTGAGGATGTGGCTGGATGCTAGATTTAGATTCATAAAAATGCTAGAGTAAATATACAAAAAAGAGTCTTGCTATAAGATTGCTGTAAGGTACTTGGTAATAAGTAGTGCTAAGGCTAAGCTCTGGTTAAGCTTGTTATTGAGATAACAATATCTACTAGTCTTGTGGCTGTGCCCTGGCCATCAGCCACGCTGATCGGGTGGGATCCAGATACATTGCTGGGCTCACCCCTTGAATCATGTAAGACCAAGGAAAGCAAACAACTGCTGGACTCCCTCAGGCGTGACTGCAGTACTCACTTCAGCTGAAGAGAGCCATGTATTTAAAATCTGCTAACGCTGTTGCTTTCCCGTTCCAGCAAAGGATTAAAAAGATCACCTAGAAAAAATGTCAATGTTTTGTTTGTCATCTGAAGGGCAATATTTAGGAGGAAAAAAATCTTTTGGAAATAAAAGTATGTTTTGTCTGCCCTTTGAAAAGAAAAAAAACCTGATTACAAATGGCCTCCTTAACTTTGCTTCTAGAATTACTTACAGACATTTACTGCCTAGGCACATGCAGGGGGCTGGGAGGTTTTTCTGTTTTAAATGCAGGTCTGGCAGTTCATACCAGGAAAAAACAAGCACACTTCATAACAATATCATGAACCAGTAGTAAAAAAAAATTGGGCAAATAGCATGCTATAAGAGAAATAAACATTTTTCCTACACACAAATGCACCAAGTCCCTCCCTCATTTCTGATATAGAAGACTCTTGATTTTTGGCTGAGTGTCAAAATACCAGCAAAGACACAAAAGTACATACCTCACGCCAGTTATTTCCCCATATAGTCACCTGTAGACATATGACTGTTGAGATGTCCCTTTCCCTAATATTTGCAAAAAACCTAAAGCAAATAAATTAACTACTGGGTCTAGGTGAAGTAAGTCACAGTGTATTTATTCACCTGAACAAATCCTAGACTTAGTATGATTAGTATGCTTTTATAAAGCAGCCTCTCAGTTTCCATCAGAAATATTACCTCCATAATGCATATGTTATAAAGGAGCCTGTTTTATATCCAAGGAAAAGGCTGTTTCTCAGAGAAAGTCAGCACACAAGCCTTTACTAAGCCATTTATTTTCTCTGCCCCTTTCAGCACTGCACCCCTTTCCCCGAGGCTCATAAACATGCAGTCAAGGACACAAACACTAATTGTCGAGTTAGCAAAGTTCCAGGTGATTTGCTACACACTGCTTTACCTCCCTCACACTGGCCTTTTTCTCTGGCAACAAGCAAGAACTGAAACATGAGGTCCATCTAAAGGTGAGACGGCAGTGCGAGACTAATGCATTGACCTGGTCACCGCAAATGCTTCCTCGCCTGCATCCTAATCACCACATGTACAATTCCAATCTCCAGCCATGGTGTCAGAAAGAGTCCCTTCCCAATGCATTTGCTCTTCAGTCTGCCGCCTGCATCCTCCCACCGCCAGCACTTTGGAAATAGGTCTGCCAGTTAGTGCTGGGAACAGAAAGTCAAGCGGTGGCATGTCGTGTTCAAACTGGAAATGGAGATGTTTATTTTTTCAGCATTGCAAAGTGACATCTAACCACCCGCCTCACGAAACATTGTTTTGCTTCAGGTTTGAATCACGAAGTCTCTTAGCTGGGTCATTCCCAGCCTGGCAGCAGTTGAAAAGGATAACTGTGCCGGGGCTACCCACACTTGTGCATCCTGGTCCTCTGTGCGCAGAGATGAATACACAGCCTTTACTTTGGGCCATCAGTAAAGTACTCCCAAACTGGGATCTGCATGTCAATTTGTCAAACTTTTCTTGGAGCTATTACTGCAGGCAAGAAACAGACTGATGAGAAAAACAAGTATTTTTACGAATCTGATTGTGCTGAGGGGAAAAAGAAGCAAAATAACTCAGCACAAACCTGGTGCTCTGTTACCAAGCTCATGGTGCTTCCAGAGATACAAATAAATCAGCAGTATGTAACCTGCCACCACCACTTTAGCAGGACATGGAGCTCTTTGCGCAGAAGCACTATTCTGGCTACCACATTTCCTGGAGCATTACCTCTGGCCATGAGGTCACAGCCAAAGTGAAAACCTGCAGGCTGGAGACAGGGGGACCACCTCCCTGGGGGCTCAGGACACAGGGACACTCAAGACCATCACAGACCATGGCAGCTGCTGGCAGGTGTGAAGAGCATCCCCAGTGCCACCGAATGCCATGTGTTTGGGAGCCTCTCACAGAGAAGGGTGGATTCAAAAAGGCTTGGGCTTGCAAAGCTCCAGTTCAACAAGCCCCTGGTGGCTCCCTCCTCCCCAGTTTCTGCTACTATTGCTCTGTAAGGACTTCTCCCTACTAGACTTTCTAGGCAGGGGCTGGAAGGCTGCAGAGAAGCAACCAACTGCTCAGCAGCCAGTACCCTCGGCTCTGTGGCACCCTCCAGCTGGAGTCCAGCAGAAAGGCACTTCAGAAGTGCCACTTGCTTGGGGTAGAGATCTCAGCCCTGTCAGCATTGTGCTTGCAGTTTTCCGGAGCCATCCTGCCTGCTCCTCTGGCAGCTTGAAAGGGCTTATTGTGCAAAGCTAACAGGAACCACTGTGGGAGGTCACCCTGAGATCTGCCAGGCACTGGAAGTGCTTTTGGTGCTTGGTTGCATGCTGCACAAGAAACGGACTCAAGCAGTAGAGGCCATGTCAATGCTAACAAAACCAGGCCCATGGCTACTCCTGCTTCAACCAGCCTTCCTTCTCCAAGACTGGCAGTCACAGCTAAACTGCCCCCCAGGACCAGTCCTCAGTCCCCCTAACCTGTGCCCTGGGACATCAGCTGAGGAGCACACACTGGCCTCACCCATAACCATGCTGGGAAACATTGATGCATGCTCAACTCTGGACAAGAGCCATCCCCATGGCCAGGAATTGCAGGGGTCCTGGGTATCATAACTCCTCCAGCCCTGCCTGCCGGGCAGTGACTGCAAGGCTGCTCACAGCAGTGCCCACCTCCTCCCTAGCAGAGCACAGGCTGCATCAGTTGGACCTGATGGGCAAGGAGGGACATGGAAAGCAATTGCGTGGTCATGTGAAGTTCCCTGCCTGCCCCGCTGACAAATGCAGCCACAAAAGATCCTCCTAAAAATTGTCTGTGCAGTTTTAAGACAGACACTCACTGCACATAGACAGAACCTCACTTACGGCACCATCTCCTATTTTACATATCCACAAAGGCCAACACGCAGACACACACTTTTAGTGAATGGCATCTTCATAATCAATGGTAGACAAACCAGCATATCCGCTGGAGTATAAATTAATGTCACAGGGAGATTTAAATGCAACTTTATTTCTTCCAAGTGTATGTGAAGGGCCATATCTTGCCAACTTCAAATAATACACTGAAATAACTTTTTCTTTTAGAAATAATATTTCATATTTCATGTAATGAACTTCACTACTCTTTATTCAGTGATACGGTCTTGCTTGAATAAAAGACAAATTCAACTGGTTTTTTTCCCTTTGGAAGACACAAATTTGTAATATTTTTTTTAACTGCAGTATGTTTCAAATGGAGAAACTCAGCACAGTTTACCTAAGATTTGCTCTGATTCAGAATAGACTGAAAAGGAATTCCAGCACAAAGGTGAAGTAAATCAATACATATCACCTGCAGTAAAGACTTGTAAACCTTTGAGGGAAAAGATAAAACCTGTCTAAATGAGTATAAAATAGCTGAGGAATTTGCAAGATTCTATTTTTTTTCAGTAAGTAATACAAGGTAAAAACCTTGTTTAGCACCGATAGATGTCTTCAAAGCATTTTATCAGGATCAGCTATCTTGTAGAAGCTTCTTAAATAAGTTTCTGTACTAACATCACTATCTACACAAGACAATGGAAGTATATGAAGAATGCACCAAAACAAGCAAGCCAACTCCCAACTTGCGGTTTCAAAAATCACCTCAGAGTACCCCACAGCAAGCTTGCTAGTGGCTTACTGCTTCTGTTCATCTTTCAGACTCATACAGGAAATAGCTTAACTACATCAATTATTCCAATAATAGTATCTGTCACAGGGAAGTTGTGTGATTTTTAAGTAGGAAGATAATGGCCAGAAAACTCCCTATGTTTTGGCTAGCCCACTCAAAACAACTGATAATTACTTCTGGTTATCTTTAGTCAAGTGTCAGGTCTATTTAGTTTTTGAGTTACTCATTTTATCTCTAAAACTTTGTCTTAGAAGCTGAAAACACAAGCTCCTGAGTGTATCCTTGTCTCATTGCTATGATATTAAAAGAACTTGAACCTAAAAGGGAAAAAAACCCATGCAGTATTTCTACTATAACTTGAAAAAGTCATGGTGTTTCCTTGTCCTGAAATGATATGTAACTTTAATGATTCCTCATAGTTTACAACTAAAATCAGGTTTTCTTTTACAGCACACATTTGATATTCAAAGCATGTGTATTTTAGTATTTGTTCATTCAATCCTCAAAATGTGCAGTTTGCCATGTAGATTTACAACTGAAATATAATTATCAATGACTACAACAGGCTGTATTGTTACTCTGTTGAATTTGGGCACATTATGGGCCAGCTTTACTGCAAACGGCTTCAAATAAAGTTGAAGTATCACATCTGTTGCCAGTATAAATAAAAAATAAGAACAGAGACTCAAAAAAACAGTGAATAACTGCAAAATAAAGAGGTCTAAATTTATTGCTGTGTTTATAATTTGTTAGTTATCTGCCTTTAACTTCATCCAAGCTGTACCTACTAAAAAAAAAGTGCATTAACTCCTGATAAAAGCCTGGGCAAAGGGTTAAGATATTAGTAAATCTGGGTCTGTGGAACCCCCTAAGCCCCTCTGCTGAGACAAAAAGCAGGTATTGAGACACAATGGGGATGTCCAGACCTTGAAAGCTCTCAGAAAGCCGTGATGTTGTCTTGGATAAGACCAGGTTGGGGAGAAGGGAGGCAGAGAACAGGAGGTGTTGTTAAATCTGAAGAGGTTTAAAAACAGACATTCAGAGAAGGATAGTTATACCTGTACACAGGTGAATTGCTACCTCCTAATCAAATGAAAGTGACATGTCAAAGGTTTTGCAATTTTAAAAGCAAAGATTCTTTTTGTTTGTTTGTTTTAAGTGTACAACTAAAATGAAACTCCACATCTGTAAGCATAGAAGTATATAGAGTGGGCTGAACAAACCATGTTAGGAGAGCATTAGAAATAGTACTGGGCAAGCTGACAGCCCATGAACAGCACATGACAATGTAAGAAGCAAGTTCTCCCAGATTAGCTGCATGACTGGGGAAATTTACATGTGTGTGAGCTGTCTAATATGCCACAAATTCCACTAAAAAAACAAACAAACAAAAACAAACCCAAAAAAATCTACTTCAGATGGTGTTAAAGTCACCATTATTACAACCTCAGGCTACCAGCAGTCACTTAAAACATTCTAATCCTCAATCATACCTACTGTTAATGTGCTGTTATTAGACATGCTACCAATTTATAGAAGGTTAATGTGGATTTTTAGAGAATGCAATTCACTCCAAGTGCTTCCAACAGTCAGTAAGAAAACGTACTTAGGCTAGAATGACTTAATTTCAAAATGACAGGACCCCTCTGTTCTTCATCCTCATTTTGCCTACAACATGTCAATTTAACAAGAAAATACACTGGTTTGCAGAAATTCCTATCTCTTTGGTAGGAAAACAGAGTAGGGATTTATTCTTCCCCCAAGCATTTTCAGTATTTTTTTTTCCAGAGAAGATTACACAGTTTGTTATTTCAGTGGATTACCTAATTATAACTTCAGAAGACAATATATTCACGTTTGGGGAAAATGTAATAAGCAGGAATCATTTATACATATTCTTTGATTATTTCTGCAAGTCTATTTCATTGTCCAATCCTAAAAAAAGTTTTTAAATTAGCAATTTCTTTCTGAAGTAAAACAATCAAGTACTAAAATATTATATTTTTTATGTTCTGTGTCAATTATCAAGCAGAATGTACAACAAGGTTAATATGAGCATTCAGAACACATTTCTAAAAAGTGAGCTACTTGGAAAAGAATAAAATTCACGTACTCTTTCAATAAAATTACTAAAAGCTGATCTCTAGCTAAAAAAAATACTATGTTTACTGAGAAGGTAGTGTGCACTACTGAGGTACGTTGCATTGGAATGGTTCACTTTGTTTTGCAGAGAGATGAAAACACTAAGATAATACTTCAGGAATAGAATTCTTTTCATTTTGCATTTACACAGGCACTCCCCTGGTCAAGTGGTAGGTAAAATATGCTGCAGTGCACATGACTTAAAACCACAAGGAATAAACTGAAATCATATATTCCTCAGCACTTTAGTTAAATAATCACAACTGAAACACTGTTTGGATAGCTAAATATAAATCATGTACTTGGAGAAAATTAGGGACATCATTAGGGGGAAAATAATCCCAGTGAAACCATCAGCATTAGGTGATAAGTGATTAACCCCCATGGGAACCTGTGATTTCAGCTCTATTCCTGCTGAAGTTGCAATTACTGTCATTCATAGGATGGTGACTGTATTTCTCTTTTGTCATTAATTCACTGGCAGACTTTGGATGGAACAGTGAAAGATAGCCCCATTCCTACATCCAACCTGACCGCTACACAGACTCTCCAGCATAGATAAGAATTCCTAATCTAAGTGATCACAAATGTGAACTTATACCCACAATGCATATTCTCAAAAAGGGCATGGAGTCTTCAAATCCAGCAGTTGCTCTTAGTGATTATATCAGACTGTGCTGATACACAAACAAAAAAAGAACCCTGACAAACACGGAAGAGTTCTGAACTGGTCTATCTCATATAATTTCTCCTTACAGACATGTTGAAAAATGCACATACCTATAACGTTACATGATTTTTTTCCATTGCAAATTTAACTCATACGACTGATTGGGGGTGATTAAAAAAGCCAGCACATATTAGTTGCATTTGGACACACCTGTATGATCTGATCATTAGGAAATTTTGTTCTACTTTGGAAAAAGAGAGATTTTGCCAAACCCCCCAAAATTTGCTCCTCTGTATTTTTACAAAGCTTATGTACTAAAAATTCACATTCAAATCTAGTTTAAAAATTGTAGTAGTGTACTAACACATCTAATGAGTGCTGAATTTTCTTTTTTTGAGAAGAGTCAAAGCTTGAATAGAGGCTTAAAATGGTGCAGGCAGCATTAATATCCACAGCCAATAAGTAGAGTTGAATTAAGAATGAGCCTTAATTGCAGAAATCTTGGAGAGGAAAAACCAAAACAAAACCAAAACAAATCAACGTATTCATAAACAGCTATGAAGTACTCATGAGGGATGAGGGCAGGAAATGTTGGGGTTTTTTTCCCCCTGTATTGTACAATTACTTGCTAGAGTGCCTGGAGCACTTGAAAGCTTCATTAAGGTATGCCTTGCATCAGTGACATGACTTCTCTGTAGATCATCTGATTTAGCAGAGTTATTACCCTTGGAAAAGAAACTCTACCTGTTTCTGACATGATAAAGAAAGGCAAAGTTAATTTCTTTTCATTTAGAAGTGACTGCCTTTTTGGTCTTCAGTATTTGATCACTGGGATGAGAGGGGGAGGGAAACGTGAAGGCTCTCAAAGTGCACCATCCCTAATGCCTGTGAGGAGGGAATAGCACAGGCTGCACAGAAACAGCAGATTCCCATTAACCATGAATTCTGAAAGATTTTGGCAGCTTCCACTTTTCCCCTTATGCTTGAGAACATTTCAAAGGCAGGATTACAAAAGAAGACATCACATGTTCAGTTCAAAACCATAACTGGGGCGATGAGGAGAGGAAAGGGGGCAAGTTCCAAGGCAGCACATGCTGTTTGAAGGACTTACTACAAAGCACTTACCTTTATACCTCTCTGCACAGATAAGAATTGCAGCTGGTAAATGATTCACCACCTCTCCAGTCAGACAATAAGAAGAGGAATTTGTTAACCTGACACTGCTTTACCAACCTGTGCATCTGATCCAAATACCACAGTTAAGAAAAAGCATTTTATGAATGTAGGGGTTTGGGCATGAACTGGATTGCTACAAACCTGACACTCTGGCAGTTTTTGTTCTAACCAAATGATTTATGAATGTGCCACTGTCATCTTGCACCTACAAATTACGAATTTCTCAATGCAGTCAAGGGGTAAGCCACATACCAGAAACCTGAGGTCACAGGAAAGACCATAGTAGTATCACCTCTTTAAAGGAAACATTAGTGTGACTGAACAGCAGCATTAAACCTCCTACTCTTTTGCCTTTTCCCTGGGAGGGTTTCAGTCAGCTTTTCTCTTGGCTAGAAACTCCTGCTATGTACTAATTAAGGTGATCATCTTGTTCCTACCCAGTGGCATGCTTAGAGTGGAGAGAAAAGAGTACAGGGAAAAACACCCTAACCAAAACCTGAAAGAAACTAAACCCAACAACAAAAGAATGCTTAAACTTTTACATCTATTCAAGATTTAAAATCTTTACCTCAACACTTACCTTCCACTTGTTTACAACTTCATCTCTCCCAAGGAAGCAGAGAAGGGGGGAGAAGAAAACTATCACTATTTGGATACTCTTTTTGCTTACCCTATCATCTTTGTTCATAGTATCTAAAGAATAACTCATAAACATGTTTGCATTATTATTTTGTCTTAGCAAAGTCAGCATGATTCAGAAGAGAGCAGTCATAAGACTGTCACAGTTCCCAAACTGCCAAAAGCTGTGGGAAAACAAAAGTTAGTAGCTAAGGGAGAAGGCTTAACTCTCATTACCAACAGCCTGTTGGTTGATCTGAAATATGTAAGTGCCCACACAAACTTAAAACTGTCTATTGCTATGCAACAGAGACTGCTCTGGAGCAGACAGGTTTCTCCTGCCTGAAAACAGAGAAAAATCACCACAAGTAAGTTTATTTATTATACCAAATTGGCTGGAAAACCAGAGTTCTTTGACACCAAATACCACTTCTTAGGTCCTTACATCATGTTGACTTTAAAAGGGCCAAGATAGACATAAGCGCATTTAGGCATGACAGCTCATGGCTCCTATGCCAGACTTCCCTTCTGTACCCCCGTCTTTCAAAGCAGTTGCTAACAGGGCCATGACAAAGTAGACATCTACATGCTGATTGCTGCCTTGGCCAGAGGACTGGAGCTATTCCTCTAGACACCTGACAGAAACTACTGATATCTGCTAGTTTTCAGAATTCAAAAGTATGATTACTTGATCCTCTGGGGTCAAAACAAGTTGGCTCTGGGCATAATTTTACTGTGTTGTTAAAAGTTTATATGCGATAAAGGTCTCTTCTGTGCGAGTTTGTGTGAAGGGATTCTACAGCTGAGCAGATTATATGCTGAGCAGCAGCATGGCAAAGTCTCTCAGGTAAGCTCTGGAGACTAGCTCTATTAAAATCACCAGAACTAACAAATTCAGAACAAGAGCCTGCTGGCTATGTACAAAGCCACTACCCACACTAGTATCAACCATGGGTTGCATTAGTTTTGATCATGTACAAGCAGATAGCAGTTGACATACGCAGACAAAAAACCCCACAAGATTACATACTCACACCTGATGAAGCAAAGGGTTCTTTGAGACACTTTATAAGCTACCTACCTAGAAGCTGAAGAACCCAGGGATTGTGACTGGCCTCCCAGTTGTTGCTCCTACACAGTAATTACAAGTGTGCAAGTAAGTGAATATACTGGGTGAAGTTACCACAGCTTTAGTAACAAAAAGCCTTCTTTTGGTTTGTGATCTGTATCTCTTCCAGCTTGACCTGCTGTCATTGAAAAGGGAATTTACAGAATCAAGCATCTAACTATTTTATCAGTTATTTCTTGGCAACACTACTCAGTAAGCAGGACCGCTGCTGTTAACACTGATTTAATTTCTCAAATTACTTGCTAAACACAACAACAACAAAATGCTTGCAGAACTCACTCTATGCAAGAACTCACTACCAAGACTTTCTTGGAAGCCCAGAAAACGTGACTGCAACTGTTCATGACAGAAACCTAGCAAGCCAACCTAACCTGTTTGCCTAGTCCATGCAATTTTCACTCTCCATTTGAACACCAGCATGTGCTGAGATTAATCATCATGATAGACCAAATAAACTGAAGGTTAACACCTTTAGCTGTTCTTACCTCTGAAAGGCAAGTTTAGGAAAGCAAATATCTCTAAACAAAGTTCCTGCTGCTGCCACTTGAAGAGAAGATTCTAGAGAGCCTAAAACTGTTCAATCCTGTTCCATTTTTCCATTAATCCTGGCCAAAAAACACCCATACCAGCATAAAGCTTTCAAGTGTTTTCAGCAGACCTTTTAAATTTTGGCACATAAAAATATCTCCCATGCATATGCAGTACATCTACCAATTGCATCACTACCACTGAAAGTTGTGCCATGTCATGCGTTACTAGTCAGCTACGTAACTACTCCCACGAATCTTAGAGCTGTTACGAAAGCTTTCAGTGATCTCATCTAGTGATATGAAAACTAAAAAATCATGCTTCTGGAACGACTCTTTAGTAGGAATATGTTGTTGTATATCTTATTCTAGTCTAATAATTTCACATACTCCTCTGTGATTTCATGGTTTGCTTCTGTTAAGTAGAAATTAAAAACTGGCAACTTCTGTCTTTCGCAACCTCTCTTCATTTGTCCCACTCTACTAGTTCAATGAAAGGATGGGAACACAGGTCAAATTGTCTCTTTAAAGACATACAGATGAGGGTTAGTTACAACATGAGACCAGGCTGCTACAGTAGTGCTAATAAAAATCATGTGCTGCACTATTTACTGCTTTGCGTAAACTCCTTCAAGTGCCCTGAGCTGAATAGTAGCTTTGTTGCTCTGAATGTTTCTGCTCAGCTGGTTCACCAAGGTCCTGCCCTTAGCTGCAAGCTACAGAACTGCATTTGGAAATTTTTTTGCTTCATTTAAGTGTTTATAATCAGGAAGTTTCTTCTGAAAATTCCAGTGACAACTGACTGCGAAGTCCTGACAATAAGCTCTTAAGTTTTGACCATGGGCTGAAAAGAACTGCGGCTTAACAAAGGAAGTTGTGGGGGTTTTAAAACAATTCTTTCTCATCCAATAAATGCCGAGTTTCAAATACCCATGACAATTTCTTAAGGTATTCTAGACATATTAATGCAAAATTTCCTTTCTAAGTAGCCCAAAAAGAGACATTTAATACTTTTGAGTATCTCAAAAGCCAGACTGCATCTCTAAACTGGGCTGAACTTACACAGCACAGTGTTCTCCCATTTACTGTTGTTCTAGCTAGCATTTTGTGTTTAGATGTTTTCTCATATTGGCAACAGTGCACACCTTGGACTGGAAAACATCACTCTTAATGTTTCTAGAAGACATATGTACAGAAGTTGAACTTTCTGATGAAATGCCAGTGCTCCTTTGAGTCAATAAATATCTTTTAAGTATCTTTTATTGCCAGAGTGTGTGCTGCAGGCATTAACTATTAAAAACTGTGTTTACAGGAAAACTGAAAAGCAAAATACTGACAACTTTAGAAAAATGGTGACAAACACGAGGAATGTTTTGCTTACATAAAGCAGCAATAAAGGGAAGCAAATTATTGTGATTTGGGATTTTCCAAGCTTTCTGCCCCTCACAAAGCTGAAAAATGGTGGGGAAAAAAATTATTAAAAAGCAAGTACCTCAGCAAGTAGTACCTGCAAGATCACAGGCAGTTCTCTTCTTGGATGCACAGGCAGTATCTTGTTTAAACCAGAGAAGGGAGGAATAATAGACAAAGAGTTGCCAATTATTTAAAATATTTGAGATAGGCCAACACCAGTGAGCAGCTAGTACCAGCAGATAACCATTTATGACTCAGGGAAGGAGCAAACAAATCTTCTGACATTGAAGCTAGGTTAACATCCAAGGAAAGACAGCTTCCTCCAGGATTTACCAATAAGATTAGTCGTAGTACTAGATCCTAGGTGGGAATGGACCTCTCAGACCCAAAGGTGTTTTATTACAGAGTGAAACTTCATGAGTTCTTGAAATTTTATAAAAGGCCTGATCTGGTTCTCCAGCTCCAAAACTCCAAAATCAGTCAGACCTGAGAGTGGACTCCAGAAGATAGGGCTGCAAGGTACAACCAGAGCTTTCTTCCTCAAGTAGTATCATTACAAGTTATTTAAAAGGCTTGATATACCACAAAGATAAGATCCCTCTTCTTTAAATTTGTCAAACTCCACAGTCAAATTATTAATTTTTGTTACTCAACTTTGATTGTTTCTATAGTTGTCTTAAGATTGAAGTTTTACCTGTGTAAATGGTCACCTTTCAAGTTTAAAAGGACTATTTTAAACTGTACATATTTGTTATCTTTTTTCTAATACAGTGCATTCGTGATTCATGAAATATAATTTTGGAATAGGAATTATTAGAAAATACTTTAAAAATAATATTTTCAAATTATGTAACAAAATAACAACTCAGATACCTTTAATATTAAATTCTTGGCAAACCAGCTACAAGTCATCAACCAAAATACCAGTATTTATCTGTCAAAATAACTGAGCTATACAATAAAAAGTAAGTACCCATGAAAATATAAATATTATTTAATAGTATAATTTTAATAAAATATTCCTCAAGATAAATTTAGTAAAGAGTTTCTAGAACTTGCTCAGTCTCCATGCAATCATATCTGAACTACGCTGAGCAGCTGCTATTTTCAAAGAAATTTCCTGGTAAAGGGCACCATTCAGTGTTTCATTCATACTCAGCATACTCTCTTCCCTTTCATTCTGAAGCTTTTTTCTGAATTGCTGAACCCCTTCCTCACTGTCCAGTAAAGAAGCCACGGGATCATCAGTGATGGTCTTGCCAGGCTCGTTCCCCCATGTCAAACTGTTTTCAGCTTTACTTTCTTTAGAGAAGAAAGAATTCCTAGAGGTGAGCATTTCTTTTTCCAAAGCCAGTGCTAACTGTTCAGTCAGCATACCTTTGCTTCCACATTTCAGAAGTTTTACATCACAGTTTGGTGGGAGAACTCTAATAAGGCTATAAAGGCACTGGAACAAAACAGTCAGATTTCTGTAAAATAAGATGATGATGATTATTATTAATATTATTATTCTTAGAACTACCTTGTATCTTCAAAATTCTATCATGGAAAATAAAACAAAATTACTTAAAATGAAACAGGGAAACACGTATGCTATGCTTTTAAGTGTTATATATACTGTACATAGAAGAGTCAGCAAAGGTTTTCTAATGGTACACCAGCCACCACTTTGACATTAAGCAAACCTCAGGAACATAACTATTCTATGCTAAAATATATGTGCATGATTAAGGTTTCATAAGCATTACTTGTTTCTTTAAACAGCAACACATCGTACATGAAGGCTACATATAATAATACAAAGGAAATGCATTGTTTAGTCTACAGTTGGGGGCAGTAAAAGTCACTGTTATTCATGGATTGTCGTGATCAACTCACAGCATGGCTATTAGGTGGCCCACAGTTCCTATTTAAATGGTCATTATAGAGGGAAAGTTGCACTTAAAAATCAGATATTCAAAATTACTAAGAAAGCAAGATAAAATAGCGCTTGTAATCAACAAGAACCTACTCTCCTGGACACCAGTGTAGCATATATGACACAATGACATAGTCCTTATTCTAAGAGGAATGTAGAGTTTCTCCAAAGTCTTATTTCCAGTGGTTGCCATGATATCTTTTGATGGAAAAAAAAAAAAAATAAAATCCCAGAAACCACCCCCCCAAAAAAAAAAAACACCAAAAAACCATCCACAATAACAAAACCAACAAAAAAACCCAACCCCCAAAACTCTACAAGCATCCTTAGTAGCTAGTTTTCTCAGAAAGAAGTAGTTTAAGCAAAAATGCCTATTTCAATTTACTTGTCTTGAACACTCCACTACCTATAACAGCTATAGTAGTTTATGTTAGTTCTGAAAGGCTGTGGAAAAAAATTTAGTCTGCAGTTCCCACCAATCACAGAAATATCCCAGCTAGATAAAAGATTAATCCAAAGATGGGAAACAAAGACATAGAAAATACAATCATAATTACACCATAAACATGCAGTTCACTATTAATACTAAGTTGGATCAAAAGCATATAGTATTAAATAACATTTTAAAAGGAATCAAAAGCCTTTAGGCTTAAAATTTTACTGATTGATTTCTTAAACAATTCAGCCTTTCCTCTTCAATAAAAGAGGGAAATCAGCTCCTACATTGAGTAAAAGATTCCAACTCATTATAAATCAGAAACTGTTGAAAGATATACCTTTTCTTTCTTTTATTTTTCAGATTGAAGTCTCCAGGACAGGCAACATTCATCAGTACAACATACTTTTTATGTTGTGAGCCATATCCAGCTAAATGATATATCATGGCAGTATAACTAACTTGTATAGCCTGCTTTAGGAAATTTTATAGACATATGTTCAAGAATCTACATAAGAAAAACAAATCACTGAGACTCTTCAATTTATTTACTTTTCAAAAACATTGTAGGTAGGAAATAAATACTTCAGAAACACATACAAAATTGGACTAAACTATATTGCAGTACTAAACTACAAAATGACATAGCAATAAATTAAAATTGAATATAACTTAAAGTTTGTTGCTGTTGGTTTAGGGTTTTTCTTATTTGTTTTTAATATTCCCTTAAGATATTTTTTTAAAATCAACACATATTGAAGAAAAATTATGTTATACTAAGAATAATGTAAGAAAACAAGAATTAAAAGTCATGTGCAGCAAAATGAACAAAAGAAATAGTGCCAAGCAGATATTAATGGAGACTAGATTTATCCGTAATTCAATGTTCTAGCCTAGACAAAATTAAACTATACAATTCATGTTCAGTCATAGCTCTGATTTGAAATTAATATGTTACTGCTGGCGATTGTCATATCATCAATATTAGAAGCCTATTAAGTATGGTTTTGGCTGTTGTTCATGGTACCTGTAAGAAATACTGTAAAGATAAAAAAGTGTGCATGCAAAATGAATATACTCAACTCTTTTTAAGCAATTTTACCTGCAAAATAACATTAGAAGCCCTTCAAATGGATTTTTCAGGGTCCATTTAAAAACTGTACCATATACAATTCCCGCTTTATGACAGAATACATTGTCATGGCATTCCTTAAATGGTGTGCACTCCATTTCTCCCAGTAACCATGAATTTACTGGAGTCAATGTGCAATCAGAAGACACAATCTGAAAGGAGAATTTGACAGATGCTGCAAGGACAGCAAGTATATCTTCCAAGGAACCTGCAAGAAAATACAGTAACAAAATATTTGGCCTGAACATTTTGATTGTGTTGCATGCATTAAACTTTGCTTATGTAAAAAACTGGGTTCATGGCCTCAGTTTTATGTAGAGTTTGCACCTGAATACAGGCATTTTTGGGGAATTTTCTTTTCACCTAAACTCTTATGCCTACTTCTGTCAAGTGAATGAGTTAGCTGATTAACAGAGCCCCACCTATTTAATGAAAGCTCTAAAGATAAATGTCACCTTGCCAAAAACTATTAATAGCCTCCTGTATATAGTAAGATGACATGTTGGTTTATACCCATGATACAGCATTAAAGGAAGAAAGAAATTAAAATTCATTACAAATTATCAAAAGGGTATTTCACTACATGAGCAGAAGCATAATTCAAGATCAATTAAATCAGGAATACTAAAAGAAATGAAAATAAATGACCTTAATACACATGTAGATGAGGAGAAGCTTGAATTACTTTGGTATTATTTAAGAGGTAATACTATAGCAGAAAAAAAAATATTATTGTATCTAATAAACAGTTAAGTGTCTTTCTTGTAGGAAAAAAAACCCAGCCTTCAGCAACCTGTACTCACACTTATTTTCAGAATTAACCTATCCAGAGACATTTCAGCACCAATGCAAGCACAAAAACGCTACAGGAAATCACTGAACATCTTTTCCATTTTGAAAAATGTTGTCTTGTATTCTGTGCAGCTTTTAATTCCCAACAGGTCTGTGCAGTTCATGTTTAAAGACAGAGATGTGATTTCATCTTCAAAACAGCTTGGCATCACTTACAGTGAACAGAAGAATCAACCGTGTATTTATGAATCCAAAATATATCAATCCATTTACCTGTACAGTAATTATTATCCTTTAGTAACTTTACTGAATATTTTCCATTTGAAACATCTTCCAGACTTAACGAAATTTTCCCACAGAGTACAGTAATCTTTTTGCTCTCCTGTATACTATCAGTCCGACGTTTTTGTTTCTTTGCATGTAGAAGAACTATGCAACATACACGGTGAAATGCCAGCAATGGTGAAAGGCTGGTAACAGCAATGACTGACTTTGCCTCATTCAGCTGAGGAAACTCTTTTTTCATATCATACTTGCCATGCGAGTCCAGTTTCATCTTTTTTGAAGGAGGCTCAATTTGACAGGAGGAGACAGCCAATGCTGAGAAGGCTTTGTTCAGCTTAATGATCTTATTTCGACACTCAATAATTGGAGAAATCGAAGAGAAGTTTTGATCCACCAGTAAAGATAAACTGACATCACTCAGTGACCTGTGAAAATCCATATAAGATGACTGCATCCCCAGTTTGTATTTTGTTTTCTGACAAATAATCAGAACTTTGCAAAAATATATACATATATGTGTATATGCGTGTGTATATATATATAGATATACCTATCTATATATATCTGTACACACGCAGACATTTAAGACTATCACAAACTTTAATATCATTCCAGGTTAAGTCATAGACTGTGCAAAGAGTATAAGTCCTTCAAATGACTATTTCATCTAAGCTTAGTATAAAGATTTTCCAAACATGGACTGAATTTTTTAAAAGGCTTCTAGGAGTTAGATGCCTCATTTCAACTGAAAGAATCTGAATTTCTAATTCACCCAGAAAATGTTGAAAATTCCACATAGCCCATGCAGATACTCTATAACATTTATAATTTATTTTTAAAGACTTAACTTTCTTTCAATAAAAAAATTACAGAAAGTATCTTCTGCCCTCTTTGAGGACTAAAAGCTTTTCTGATGTTCTATGTTATTTTACAGATACCCAAACAAAATTGAAGGTAGAAAGTAAAATAAAAGGTTTTAAATACTATTACCTTAAAAATGCAGTAATTTCCTGAAATATGTAAAGTACTTTATTTATTCAACACAGGGTTCTTTCACTGAAATGCTAATATTACTATTTCAGATACTCTCTTAATGAATATTTTATTCTGTCAATCAATTCGGTCTCAAGATGTCATCTGAAAGTCTTACGAATATCTTTTTCTTTAGGAAGAAGTATCACCACCTCGTAATGCAATCTAAAACTTTACTGCAATTTTGCCTTATTAGGAAGCACAAAAGTAATCAATAAAGACTTACAGTGTTGTGATGCAGAGAAAGCAAGCCCTTTTGCCCCTAAACACAGGCCTTTGTGAACAGTACTGAACTGGAGCCCAGCAAATCTAGGTTCTGGTGCTAGCCTACCAGGAAACTTTTGATAAATGACTTCATTTTCACAAATCTTTTCTCAGCCGTAAAAATGGGGGAGAGAGCAATATTGCTGATGGTTTATAAGGAATGGTTCCGAATCTTCTGAGAATTTCTGAAGCTACACAGAAATGAAGTGTTTCATTTTCAAAAGCAAAGACATCATCATCAAAGCTAAAAGAATGAATACTGGAAAGGCAAAAACAATCTCTTGCCTCAGTGGCTCTTAACAGAAGCTGTCAGGAAGATGAAGTCAACTTTCTTGTAAAGTTATAGCAATCTGGCAGTTGAAAAATAATATACCCACAGCTCCAGCAGAATGGCCAAAGGGCGTAACAGGTCAGCTCTCTCACCACCACTTGAATGATTTTCAGTGGCATTAGTAGTCTTTAAGCTTACCCTAACACTATCAGCTACACTACTTGTGGAGATACAGGTCAAAAGGAAAGTTCTGACTCTACCACAGTTTACATTAAAACAGAAATTTACAATGTGCATTGTGTAATGTAATCCCGGTTTGCTGAATTGTGTTCCAAATTAGTTTCCTCCCCGCAAGGAGGAAATGACATATGTAGTATTTACATCTACAACTGAGCTATAAAAATGAAGAGAATAAATGAATACATTTAAAGACAATAATAAGAATAAACAAATAACTTTGAAAGTTTAAGTATTGTATGCCTGATTGTTCCACATATTACACAATACATAAGCTTAGCAAATATTTATTTGAATGGACACTTGGCTATAGCATACTTCAATGAAAAAGCTGAGTATCTATTAAGTTGATCAGTGAATTTAAAATGTTTTCTTTTGTGTGTCTTTAAGCAAATCACTCTTCAGGAATGGCAAGATATTAACAGTAAGGCATCAAGAACTATATAGCTAAGAGAGCTTTAGCTACACCACATACTGGTATCAGCATAGCTATGCCAGTCAACATGGGACTATGAAGAAAATTTTTCCATAAAAGCCTCCAGTAATGATGTGGTTATACTGACACAACTGATTTTTTGCTATACAATGTTTGGTTTGTTTTTTTTGTGCAGAGCTGGAGAGATATAAGCAGCAGCCACAATACTGACAAAGACACACTTGAAACATTTTATATACAGATGCTCAAAATGAGAAAGTTCAAAGCTCAAAAGTGCACTCTTGCTACTGCACAGCTTAACCTGAAAATTCAGTTTCTATAAAACTACTCAAAATGATGAGATTAATTTATATACTTACAAGTAAAATGATTCAGTTAGTTTTACTCCAACTATCAAGCTGTCACCAACAACACGCTGCCACAATTTCTCTGCGAAGTGCTCTGGGACTTTAGATGCCAACGAGGTCTCTTTACTAAGAGAATGAGGAGGATTTTCTACGTCATCCCAGAGAGAGACAAGACCTTCCTTACAGAAAAACGTTGGGTCTTTTAGATAAAGTGGAGACATTATTTCTTTTTAAACTGCATTACTTTTCATTTTACCACAGATGATTGCTGGAAGTGCTTTTAAAATACCTAAATGAAGTCTATATACACTACTTTATTCTCTACAATAGATTCTGATAGAATTGCATTTTCTTAAAACTCGATACCATGAAAAGTACAACTCATTCTCTCCTTGCAAACAAGATAACTCCATTTCAAGTAAATTAGGAGGCTTCTTCTGAGCAACACATTAAGATAACATTTTCCCAAGCTCCACCGCCTTCTCAGCCCACAGTTCACTCTGTTCCCATTATAAAATAAATTTTGCTTATGCATACCAATGACAGCTCACTTTTCCTAACATGTTCAACCATAGATGGGTATTCAATATCTAGGCAACTGTGCCAATTAAGATGGCACAATCCACTTCTGTGTTAGATGTTACTCCTCCATGCAACTCAGTTGTCAGATGTTATTGTGTAAATCAATTTTAAGTAAAGAAACCCAATTTTACTCTTGTGTACATACACTGGCAGGTTAAGGTAATGAACCAGACTTAAAAAGCAGATTAAGGAGTTTTGATAGTGGCAATCCTACTGGTGAAAGTAACAGGTGGTTGAGAGAAACACCCTCTACAAATGGCTGGGCAGAATTCAGAATTGATCTCTTCTGCAACTTACCTCTTTTGCAGTTGGTAGTAGATGCACTTTTTCTTCAACAAGATCTATTAATGCTCTGCAAGATTCAAGAATAACCTTCTTTTTGAGTCTTAAATGCTGCTGTAGCTCTCGAACAGAAGTGTAACCAGCCTGCAAAAGATAAAAATTCTCATTACGCTTACGCTTAAGTCTACTGCAAATAAGAACCAATATTGAAGGTACCAATATACCTCTTCAGCTTTCTATTTTTAAGCAATCAAGAGCCAAAAATATTAATCTGAGTATCTTGGCCTCTCGATATGAAACCTGAAGTTTAATATAAACTTTTAAGGTCAATTTTATTTAATTATGTAGATATTCAGCCCCTTCAATATTATTCCTACTTCCCTTTTCCATTGATATGAGTTTCAATTTCTTCTCAGGATTTGTACTGATTACTGGTCAACTAAATATATTGAAAAGCTGGCAGTTTTACAAACAGACCAAAAAAAAAAAAACAACAAACAAAAGAAAAAACTAAGAAAGCAGCATGCCAGCACCAGCTGCTTAGATTTTAAGAAAGCTCTCAAAAGCTATTATTGGGAAAGCAAGATCCTGAGAAGTCCTATGCTGCCAAGGAGAGGCGAGAACAAAGCTCACCACTGGAATGCAAACCCAAACTGCTTCCCTCCAAAAAACACCTGAACAAATAATCAGGATCAATCATAAGCAACTGACAAGCCTGAATAAAGACCACTTCATGTAAGTAAAGAGATGCCCCCTGCTCAAGGTGCAATGGTAAAGACCATTTAGAGCAAGTAGCACTCATCATTATAAGTTCTGTAAAAAATTTAATTTGCTACCTATCTAATCATTCATTGCAAGTACCAGATTCCAAGCAATTATATAGTGCCAGACTTGAGAGAGGAGAAGAAAAGGAAGATTTAAGAACAAGGATGCTTTTACAACACCTTCCTAATCAAGGTCATCAGAATACCGAACTATTTTCTTACTGCCATTGGTGAGCACCTCCTGAATACATAACTGAGAAACAAAAAGCAAAAGGGGAATCGCAGACTGAAGCAGTCAAAATGGCTAAAGATTCACTGAGGTATGCCTGCTGATCAATCTGACTTTTGCTAGCCCTTTTTCTTCACAAAGCAAACAAGAAAAAGACCCAAAATCTACCACACAGCAAGCCCAAGACTGGGTAGTGACCTCCATCAGCTCCCTCTGGCACATCCTTTCTGCCATATGCCAAGATGCATTATGCAACAAGCACCAGTAGAAGTCATCTTTGCACAGGGAAACTAAGAAAATAAAACTAGATCACCTTAAAATATAAAATAAACATCAGCACAAAAATAAAGCAGTCTAGAGCCAGACAATACAGCTGTAATAAATCCAGCATGAACAGCAGAAGAGATGAATCACTGCCAAAAGCAAAGCAAATTAAGGCAGAGGCTTAGTAGTAAGCAGAACAGTCAAGTGCTTTGACATATTCCATTTAAAGTTGCAGCATTCATAAATAAATAAATTAATACCCATACATACAAAGCTAAAACCACTGAGCCAAGAACTGTGGCACTTCTAGAAATCAAAGAAAACAAAGAAAGATTCATGATTGTTAAGACTAAAAAAACATTGGGAAAAACAAAGGTAAAATGGAAAAATAAAAAAACCAAAACAACACCACCACCACCACCACAACAACAAAACAAAAAACAAAAAAACAAAAAAAAAACAGAGGGAAACAATTCAGAAATCTACAGGCTGAAGTAGCTCATGCACAAAATAACTGGGTCTGTGTTGAAATTTCAAGTGACTAAAATCCCTTATGTAAAAACACCAAAAAAATCAAGCCAATCCAGAACAGATGGAAAAATACTTAAAACTTACACTAAAAATAATAATAAAAATTAAATCATAGAACATTTCTTAAATAACTTTCTACCCACCACTAAATCAGCATTATCAGAATGAGAACAGAACAGCCTGACAACACAGCAGTTCAATGTATCACCAATAAGGATTGAAAAAATACCTGCCGAAAACCAAGCAAACCAAGTCAAAGGAAACAGGTTAATCACAGGAAAAAGAATTTGGCATTACAATCCATACACAACTGTTAAGTACTTGTGGGGGGAACAGGCCAGTAGACATAAAAACACTTCTGACTTATGGTATGTCTACCAAAACAACCAAATCCATGAGAAACCCTGTAACCTCAGCTCTTGTAACATAATGGCAGTACTTTATCAAAGGAAGTCGTCTTCAGGGGGTACTAAAACAAGTATTAAAGAAAAAAGTCTTCAGAGGAGAAAAGGCTGGATGCAGACGTAGGACAATAAAAAAAAACAAATGCACAGGCTGATATATTTTTAAAATTCCCTACTGCAAAATGCAACTTACATGTATTACTGTGTACAACTTAAATGCAACCTCCTTATAATGCAGTGGACCATAATTCAGTCCTGTTGAAGTTCTCACATGGCTAGAAAACAGCTATGCAAATGTGAAATAAGGGATAAGCAATAAAATATGAAAAAGGACTGCATCTACTATTTCTTTTTGCCCTAAAATATTCCATAGATACTGCCAAAATGTGTTTTGATTGCAAATTTTTGGAAGATCTAAATTTTGATGATAAAGGCTAAATAACTTTTGGAAGCTAAGCAGGATCCATGCACTATGGCATCAAAACAATCATCCTTGAAATTCAATTATATATCAGATGACAAAAAAACCAGCAAGAGTATTTCATCATTCAGGTAACATACAGAACAATGAAGTCTTATGGAGGATTCTGTGTCTAAGCACTTTATCAGCAGATGCTACATGAAATCTCCAGCCAGTGCTTGTTTCCAGCAGAACCAGTAGAATGCACAAACCAAACAATTCATTTGATCTTAACACAGACATACAGAGCTGTACAGCTGAAAGCCAGTTGGTGTATTAAAAGAACAGTCACAGAACATAGTTACACAGAACATACAGCTGCCAATTGCAATGGCAAATCTTCCTTGTAACAGTAGAAGCAGCAACAAATGAGCAACAAACTAACTTCTGTGTTGTAGAGGAGCGAAACAACGCAATAAGTAGGGAAAGAATGCAGCTGTTTTAAAACAGAAAATTACCTAAAAGAATCCAGAAACAACTAAAACAACATGCAAACTGAACAACTATAAAAATGCAGGGTAGGAAGGGACCTCAAAAGGTCCCCAAAATTAAACCAACTTCTGCTTTCTTACACCTTCCAGTTTCTGAAAAAAAAATGAAGGAAAATAAAGAGAAAACAAAACCAGAAACTATTACCCAGCATTCTCCAAACAACAGCTTTTATCTTTTAGAAGTTGTATAATATCCATCTAGACATCTTATTTGCAATTAAACCTAGAAAAATCTTTTCTTTTTTAGACTTTTTCTAATATGCTATAGTCCTCCTTAATATTACCTCCAGTAATAAATTTCTGCCACTTAATTTGCTTCATATATAAAGGCTGTAGATAAAACTGCCACAATACCCTACTTAAGGTTTCACTAATTCCCAAATCACAGGAATAATTACCTCCTATCTCAGATATAAGCACTGTTAGCAAACACATTGACTCACTTTGAGATTTACACTAACGCCCTAAAACTTTTATTTTTTAATCAATCTTTCAGTTTTGTCAATTATTACCATCACACAACACTGCAGAAGAACATCTTTGAGAGTATGCTGGGTATTTACTACCAGGATGAAAGGTAGAAAGAAAGGCAGGCAATGACATATTCCCACTGATCACTTGGACTATGGCAAGTCCCCCCCCAGCTTGTTTCATAAATGATGCTAATTAAAAGAAGGACACATTTTAGCTTTACCTACTTTACTTAACAAAATTATCCTTGCAAAATTATGCTTATAAAATTGCTAGTAACAGGAAGAAAAGCATCAGCATGTGGTGAAATAGCCATGGTCACTAACTGAGGCAAAAGTAAAAGCCAATTTGATTGAAGTCTATGGACAAAGAAACAGACCATAACACTCATTATTTTCAGGACTGGCACTCTCACTGGCACTCACTGGGGATCTGGCTCTACACTATCTCAAAGTATGTAATGGGGAGCAAAAGTAGTAAATGTTCTGGTTTTGCTAAACTGATAGTTAAATATCTGTAAAATGAGTGTTAAAAAGCTTTGATAGGAGAGCTTCAGAATAGTTGAAAAATTTTGATTAAAATTCAGTTAGACACTTCCAATTACCCAAATGTATTTGTAACAACTGAGAGAACTGAAACACAAACTATCATTGATCCAAGAATGGATACTTAACAATGTTGTCTTCTCCCTGAAACACTTCTCCAATAAAACCAGTATCATTAACCTTCTCTTTTAGCTAATGTAATGATACAGAAAAGTAATTTGGAGAAAATACAGAGGCAGAGCTACCAAGTACAAACCTGTAATCGTGTTTCAAGGGCTTGGACAGTAAGCAAACCATTCTCTTGCAATCCTTCTGCAGCAGGAGCATCATGTTTATAATTAATTCCACGCTAAAAAAAAAAAAAAATAAAATAAAACAAAGCCCTGAATTAATTGAAAAGCAGAAGGTAAGGTATAGGCTATTGCAAAGCATTATAAAAACCTAGGGAAAACAAAAAAAACAGCAAAATCACAGTGTGCATTTTACAAGAAAAATCTTATCTTCTCAATGCAATTAGAGCACATAATGGAAAAAAACAATTATAAGATAATTAACAAGCATTATGGCCTTAATTAAGAGTTCTTTGCCAAAAGGTAAGAATTGTAGCATACCTGTAGCATACATATGTCAAGCATTTGCAACTATATTAGTTTAATTTCCAAAAATTAGGTTGATGTTATCAAGGAAATAGAATAATCTCTTCAGATAAATTATTTTACATTTACAGCAGGGAATGTTAGATTCGAACTTCAGACCATTTCACAACACACATCAAATTTCACTTTGCACCAATCCTTCAGTGATTTTATGCGGTTTTGTTAATTTAGCAAGCACAGACTGAGCAGCTGAGAAACAGCAAGTTGAACTTACTGCATAGTCGACCTCTCCAAGATCTGTTATTTTGAATGTACTTAACACATCTGTATTGGAGTCATCCTTAAAAAACAGTAACAGTTGCTCACTTCCAGACCCAATAAAATCATCCACCAGAACAGACTTGACTTTTTGCCATTTGGAAGCCACCTACAGTAGAAGAGGTTTTAAAATACATAATTTTTAATAAAGCTTCAATTTGAAATTTAATTTTGGTGAAGCGTGCTTTTTATAAAGAGGCAGCCTGTTCAGGTATGTGGAATATAGTAATGCTGAGAAGCTTCAAGCTCTCACTCCATCATTTAGAGCCTATGTAACTCTGGGAAAAATTAGCTACTTTCCAGAAGGCAGAGAAGATAAATTTTCAGTGTACTCAAACAGCTGAATGCTGTAACATTATTTAGAACCAACAATGTTAAAGACATGATAACCTTTAACATTCAAAAGCATCTTTGTTGCATTAAGCACTTAAATATGTTTGAAAGGTAAAGACAAATACGTACAATAATGCTGAGGACTAAATAGGACTAAAGACGTTTCTTCAGTTATGTAAGTCATCTTGATAAGAGTATTACAAAAGCCTAACAGTCAACATTGTCCTGACTTTGGAAAACATAAGAGAGACCTGTTGTTATTTTTGTGAAACAATACTTCTTGTTACTAGGAAATGAGATTCAAAAGGCTTTTAAATTTCAGCAAGAAGTTTATGCTCTGCAATGGTACTAGTTTACTTTAACACAAATTATGCAGGCACACTCACAAGTATCTTACAACTTCAGGTGCTAATACTATGGAATTTTTCAATTAGAAACAGAAGCTTTGGTTCAAATTCCAAATACACTGTTAGTATTATTAAATAATAGAATCCAGCATTTGTTGTCAGATATATAAGTAAACAGTGAAAGCAAAACAATCTCATACTTTAGGCAAGTTCTTTTAACAGAAACAACAATAACAAAAAAAAAATGTATACAACATAAGACTTGTAGCTTTTTGGTTGCAGAAACTTCAAATAAGAGAATATATACAAATGAAGACATAGTAGTAAAAGAGAGCTGCTTAAAGCCACAAATACCTGTAAGCTGTCTCTCCTCTGTACAATACAGACATTTCCGGAGGCAAAAGACACAATAAACAGCACATCATTGCTACTGGTTACAGCTGTTTTTACTGAACATGGTTTCTCATAAGGAAGCTCACAAACACCTTTAGGGAGACCATCCTGGAACCAAATAAGCTGATTCTTGTGGGTTATTGCAACAAGCGATATTCGGAGCTGTTTTTTCAGTATCTCATTCTTGCAGACATAGACAGAAGATACCACTCTGCTGTATGCATGAGGCATAAAACATGTGCCAGTTAGCATTTTTTGTGTTTCTATTGCATAGCCAAAGAACTCACTACCCCAGATGGCTCTGTCTGAAGTGGAAAACTCATCCTCATCTTCATTGTCTGGCAGGCAAGCAGTTCTTATCCCTAAGACAACTGTGCCTTTATCCTCCATTTCACCTGTCCACACAACAGAGGAAAGCTGAACAGGAGCACTTAGAACTGTGCGGGTGTCAGAAGAGATGTAGAACAGCTTGTTGGCATGCCTCCACAACACTGAAGGACCAGTAAACAATCTGATGTCTTCTTTCAGCTCATAATCCAATTTAAAATGAAAGGACTGCTCAAATTGATTTGAGCTGTGAAGCAACAACAAAAGGTATTTGATAACATTGTTCCGTTTTTTCTTTTTGATCAAAATACAGGGAAGAATAATCCCTGTTCTGGAATCCGTTGTGCAGCTACAACAAATTATTTCAATTTTTAAGTGGCTGGCACGCATGCTGAACGCTCCAGAAGACTTCTGAACAAACAGCTTAGTGTCTCTGTTGAATGCCATTCTTCTGACACACAAGTTTGTTGTTTTATCAGAAGCTCTCTCCACATGTTTTGTGTTTGACAGCTGAAATAGGAGGACTTCGCCATTGTAGGACAAGATTTGCTCTTGCTCACCTAGAAGCATCTTTACTTATGTATATTCCTCTAAAAGACAATTGCATGCATCTCCATTTTGTCAGGATTATTTCTCTCTGAAAAAATTAACTCATCTGAGTGTTTTCCACCTACAAAAATGAAGAGGAAAAAATTGCAAATTTGGGAAAAGCTGAACAGATCCTTAAGAGTTAGAAAAACTACACATTGCAAAGCAATGACAGACTAATTTGAGAACATGAGTCCAGTATGTGCTTTAATCTTGAAATGAAGTTAAGCAAATTTATACTGAGAGATTTAAGAGGCAGAAATATTTCTGAAATATATATAATAAATTTATTTACCACAGCGTGAATTCACTCATCAACAGGTACACAGCACACTATAAGTTGAAAGAAACCATACCAATCCATGCATGCACTGTTTGCATGACTGAATTGAAAGTGTCAGCTCTACAGGTATACAGAGCAGAATGGAAACTAATGGCGCTTTGAATTCTTAAATTTAAGAGCTTTCACACAGGTATAGGCTTCATTAATAAATACAATTCATTCTTAGTTAAAATTATAAAGTCTTTTCAAGCAGAAAGTTCTCTGAAGAGTCCAGCCACTTTGCGGCCAAGTTGGCTCCCTCCCTTTTCCTCTCCCCCCTCAATCTCTCCCCTGACAAGACCCCGGGACTCGGGGGGCCCCGCAGCCGTCTCACCAAGTTTCACCAGCTTCAGAGGTGCAAAGGGCACCCCCCTAAGGGGACCCGGACAGCTAAGGCAGCACAGGGGCCACCCACAGGCCCTCACAGCCACAGCCGGGCCGAGGCGGCAGCAGGCCCCGGCCTAGCTTCCGCCCCCGAAAGGCGCTGGCAGCCGCCCGGCCCAGCAGCGGCCACACAATCTCCTACCGGGGGAAGTCGAACCAGAGAACGGCAGCCGCAGGCCCTGAACCGACAAATCCCCTAAGGCCAGGCCGTTCCCACCGGCTGCGGGTCCTGGCTGAGAACAGAGAAACGGAAGGCGGGAAGAGCCAGAAGAGCGCGCGCGCGAGCCCCAAAACTCCCGCCGCGGGAAGCATGACGGGAAAGGCAGCGGGCGGGGCCAGCGGCTCAGCCCCGGCAAGGCAGTGGGGCCGGCGGAGAGAGGCTCCTGGGCGGTTTGCGGCGCTGGCACCTCCCCTTGCTCTGCCCCTGCCGGGGTCGCGCAGCGCCTCTATCCTCGTTTCTCTGTTTCCCCAGCAGTCGTAGGCCTTGCCGCCGCGGTGTGGTGGCTTTGCTGGGCCATGGCGGAGGTGAGTACCTGCGCTCCGACGCCCCTTACGGCTGCCAGCCCGCCTGGCCTTCCCTCCCCAGCCGGTCCTGCTAGCCGGTAGCAGGTTGGAGCGTGAAGAGGAAGAGGTGGGGGTTGAATGGTGTGGGCCATATGCTGGAGGGGCCGGAGCTGTGTCGGGCCGCGGCTTTTCTCTTCCTTTTACACCTTTCTTGTCTCGTGTTTTTCTTCAGCAGCGACAGGATAAGGCCGCTCTGGTGAGCGAGACTCGGCGGCGTTTCGAGACGGAGTACCTGCCAGGTAAGCGCCGTGGCGGTGGGGGTGAGGGTGGTATGGGAGCTCTGTGGCTGTGGTCTCAGGGGCTCGCCCGGTGTCGCTGCCTTTCCCCTTTATGCTTCCTGTATCCCACGCTTCCCCAATGAGTGGATGTTTCAGCCTTTTCTTCAGGTGGCCGAAGCTGCCGGGTGGGGATGGTGCATAAAGTAGGAGATTTTCTTTCTGGGCTTTTGGTGCTTTCTGCTGGATCGCCGTTTTGGGCAACAAGACATGCCAGGGCAAAGGTCCGGGCCCTCTTGATTCATATTTGCTTGGCTGTAGTGTGGGGTATGGGACGCTAGTGCTTGGGCTTTTCGAGCATAAAACATGAGGTGTTGGGGCAGGGGGGAAGTGAAGGAAAGAATTCTGACCTCGACCAGTTTGTCAAGGAAGGAGCAAGTTTCACTTCAAGTTCGTGATGGCCTTAATTAAAATTATGCTGCATATCCAACTCATAAGTGCAAATGCTTTTAAACTTGTAAATGAAGGTAGGGAGGTTGCTGGGTATGCCTTGGGGGAAAGGGAATACCTGGCTAAGCCGAGGGGGGTTTTCTTCAATTCAAGGTTTATTTGCACTGTTTATGATAGAAGAATAGTAGAGTATGCTAACAACTGCAGTAAGCAGTACGCTTCGTTATGACTGTCCAAAGGCTATCTATTAAAAACATGCTTTTATCCAGTTCTTGATGCAAATACAGTAAGAGCCCAGTAGTTTAGGTGTTGCATGCATCTCCTTTAATATAAGCTCCAGTCCTGCAAGCACATACTTTGCTTTGATGTTCCTGATCAGAATTATTGAGATTACCTGGCTATCCCTTTTATGTAAGGGTTGCATGCTTCTATGACTTATTTGTAATTGGCTATAGTATTTTTCTTGCAAACTTTGAGGATCTTGAGGGTGGTACAACTTTGTTTCATATGGTTGCTCTGCTAACTTCCGTAAAGGAAACCTCTTTGGTCTCAGTTAGAGATGGACCTATATGTCTAGCAAGATGACAAAATCATTAGAATAATGTCTTGAAGGAGAGAGAGCTTATTTCACCATTTGATATTTCTATGTGAATAGAGATGTCTTTGGCATTCTAAAGCTGAGGCTCAGCAGAGTGGAGGATCATCTTAAATGACAAATTATTTTGGCTGTTCATGTTTTCAGTTAATGTGTATATTTTCCTGTGGTATGTGATTCATCCTGTTTTGTATTCTATTATCCCAGGGTTGCACTTGTAAACAGTAACTTCAGAAAGCCTAGAACTTCTTTGGGACAGTTGCTGCTAAAAGGGAGTATTTGTTACCTTTTAAATTGAACTATCCCTTACAGTCTTAGAATTCCGCAAGTTTCTGTAGTTGCAGTGAAGCCTCTGATGGGCTGCTTGTAGCAGCCATTAAAATAATTGAATACTGTTGCAAAGTAAGCTGTAATCCTGTTTGCAATATTTTGAATGTATTTTCTCAGTAAGCCCATTTTTGGGTCATGGTTTAGGACTCTTAGCCCTTTCAAGAAAATAGGATTGGGACTTTTCTGAGTTTACTTTCTGAAGTCCCTCCCTCGAATTTAGGAATTCCTCAAGCAAATTAATGTTGTCATGCACAATCCCAAGTATGAAACCCGCATGATTTTAGTTTAATGCAGTCCTTCAGCCTTTGCTGTGTATCTTCTAACATGTATTCTTTTATGCTTCCTCTTACTTGAAGAATGGTGTGGAGATACAGACACTCTCAAACGTAACTTTCTGTGTTGTAAAGGTACAAATGCTTACTCTCCAGCAATTTTAGTTTGCTTTAAAAACTAGGACCACTGTTGAGGCACCCTGAGTGTGGTCATAGAACTGTGGGCCTCTGCAGAATGAACCTAGTTCCATTTATGGGTGAGCTGCAAGTGTTAAAGTTTGAGTAAAATTTTCAGGAATTTTTGTTTCTGGGGGCTGCAGCTGTCACTGTTTTACTTGCCTTCTGAAACACTGTTTCTGATTATTCTAGAAGCTTTGTCTTATGAAGTGATTCTTCCATGTGTGTATATATCTATATATATATATATAGTTACTGGTTTCCCTCCCATGAGGAAGGATTGCTAATGATCACAAAAGCTGTGATGGTCTTTCAATAATGTTTATTTTGTTGTGAAATGAAAACTCAGAGGGCCTTTGAAATCCTGATTTTTGGTTCAAGTTATTTATTGGCAGAATACAATGTTTCAGATTGAATTAGAATATACAGAAATATATATGGCTGGTTCAGCAAAGTCTAGTATTGAATCACATCTAGTGCCACATCTAATACACGTTGGAATATTTAGCATAAAAGTTACAACAAATAATACTTTAGTTTTGAGTGTTTTCAAGGTAGGATCAGGAAAGTTTAAGGAGTTAAAAGCACCAAAAATGTTTTCTGAATTATATAGTTGTTTCATTTATGTAACTAAATCAAAGAATTGTTTTGATAGATACAGTTTGAAAAACACAGAGAACCTTCCTGGTTCATTTCCACAAAGTTTTCATGAGAACTTTCTTGTGTAAGTTGTTCAGCAAGTGTGGCCATTGAGGGGTTCTAGAAGGAATGCTTGGCTACTGTGAGATGTTACCTGCAAAGCAGTGTTTAATATTAACTGAGATCTTGTGGTGGTAGTTTTTTCCTCTTCAGTTAATTTTCTAGCTGTATTTGAAAGACAACTCCAGTTCAGGTGAGGAATGTATATCCCTAGTAGTGAAACTTGTTGCATTTATTTAAAAGGCGTATTTCCAATACTGAAAAGTTCTTGTCAGCCCAGTAGACCAGCAAATGTTGTCTGATATGGTAGGTGGACAGCATTTTATCTTTGTAGTTTGGGGGCCTAATTTCTGTTTTGTCTGTTTGGATTCTTTGTGAGAGTTGGTGATGTAAATGATTTGGGTGGTGACAGGAACAATGAAAACAAAAGGATTATTTTCTAGTACTGACTGGTACTAACAGTGTTTTCTAGCAAGCAGTCTTGTCTTTTAGTGCATTTTCATTCCTTAGAGGATTTCTAAAATTAGCTTTTATTTCTGACCTATGGCTTTCCATTTTAGTGTTATGGTAGAAATCATTTATAATCAAATCTTGGTAGATTTTTCCATTCACGAAGTCTTTTCTATACATCCATTTGCATATTTACCATTTTGTATTGCCTATATTCCCTGCCACTTGCCATTTGTATCCCTTTCCTTTCTCTTGTAGGCGAAGCTTAATTGAAAAGAAAAAGATTTTGCAAGAGAGGTTTCAAACTCCAATTTAAAAGATTAAATTTCATCATGACTTTCTTTAAGCTGGTAGCAAAATGTGCTTTGTTAATCATATTGGCCCATTGCAAATAAAGTTTTAGACATTGGGTATCCTCAAAGAGCATAGTGATATGACTTTTGTATATGATATGATCTAGTGGTATGTTTTTGATACCTCGTTATGTCTATTTATGCTCTGAAAAATGTGTTTTCCCTAATTCCTGGCTTTCAGGATAAGAAATACTTGAAGGATAAAATAGTAAACCCCATACTTTTGTAGAAAGCTATGTGATATTGTGCTTGAGCTCTCTAATGAAATTAGTCTTTAGTGTCACTGAGAGTGTTCAGTCTTGCTAAAAGTTTAAATTTATCACATTTTGTGGAGGGAGGTATTTTATTTTTTTATTGCTGCTTGTTTTTGTTGAAATAACTGCTTATTGGGGGAAATACTTATGTTTTCTTCATCCCTGTCCTTGTATGGTTACTGACCTTCTCTAAATTGCTTTCTTGATTTCTTCATCTAACACTTGGAGGCACATACCTGAATAGCTATAGTACTTAGCTTAACATATTAGGCATGTACAGCCAATTAAAATGGGTTTCTCTTCTCTAGGCAAGGTCAGAGGAATAACTATGACTGTTTCAGACCCAAGACTTGTTGGTTGAAATAGCTTAAGGTGGTAGTCAAATTGAAAGGCTTTGTGTAATGGAAACACTTGACATTCTTTGTTAAGTTGCTTTTTCTCTTAATTTTTTTGTACAATGAAGTGTTTTTGGGTTTTTTCTCTATTCAAAGGTATGGAGTTGCTCTCCCTTCTTAGCTCTGTGTATGACTTGTTCTGTAATTTCTTTTCTAGGTAATAGTGCTTTCTGAAGGGAGGAGTCATTCCTACAGGTTGTGAATTCTGAACTTCTCCAGATTAATTTAGTGTGGGACTTAGCTGTGCTGTCTGCTTTTCAGTCTTGTAGTCTTTCTTCTATTCTTGTTGAATATTCTCAAATTTCTGTTAGCTTTCCTAAAGCGTGAGTGCCAGAAGAAAGCACAGCAGTGCAGCATTGGTCTCCTGGTAATGTAGATGGCACTTAAAAAAAAAGTGTGAAGAGAAGGGATGTTACAACTTGTGTGTCAAAGAATTTCATTAATTCTTCCAGTGAAGCTGTGGCAGTGGAATTTGTTTTCATTTAGTTCTGCATGATTCTGTAGTTCTTTTCAGAGCTGTTGCCTTGTGTTATACAGGATACTTTATGTTGGAAGATAGTAATTAAGTTGTAGAGTTCCACTGTAGGTTTCTCAGCTTGAAGACAACTATTGAAAGAGCAGAATGTGGTCATAGAGAGAACTGAACTTCTCACTTAAGCAAGAAAGAAGGCAGGCGACTAATAGGAAGAAGCTGCAATCAAACAGTACTTTTTTTATCTTCTCCCAGTCTTTCACCCTTGACCTCAAATGTTTAATGAGAAATGAAAGTAACTTCAAGTAGCTGTTTTTAAATTGAGGTTAAATAAAACTATGAACTTTGAAACCTCTAAAGTTATGTCTGAGATCTGGTCAATCTTCTTGCTCACTTAAATTTTCATTGTTTGAAAAAAAGTTTCCAGATGCCTACAGAATGATGGGAAATGCACAGTTTTGAAGAGGAATTCCTTCTCTGAATTAACATGTTTTCAATGACTGGATTATTGGTAGGACTCCAGCAATTTCACGTCACTCTGCTTTATATGTGTGAGATAAAACACCTTTCTTTTAGGAGGCAAATTTTGACTAGTTCCTGGTTTAGTGTGTGTTGTAGTATATATGTAAATTTAGATTATGTGTGTCATCTTGTTGAGAATTTAGTTGCTGAATAGAGGAAAAATATTTAAATTTTTTTCAGCTGTTCTATGTGTGGATCCAGCTTACTTTTCATTGATGCTGAAAGTTTGAATAAAACGCTTTCTCTGTTCAGCTTTCACTTTCATGTTCTTCAAGTATTCACAAAGTTATGTTTCTATTATTTTTTTTAATATTACCTAAGTTCACAGTTTGGGAACATTTGTTAGGAGCCCAGATACGTGTGTTCTGAGGCAGGTTCCATGTAATGATGTGTGAATGTTTTTAAGTTATTGTTTGATACAAAGTCTACTATTCTGTCATTTTGACAGTTCTGTTCAAAGAGATACTTGGAGCAAAGAAAATGTCCAGAAATATTATCCTCTTAGTTTTTACCTGTTAGTGCATGGCTTTTTAATTACACAACCCAAATCCCATATACAAATAGGGTATACATGGGGCTAATCTCAGGAAAATACGTGGCTGATCTATTAACTGCAGTCACTCTTAGCTGGAAGCTAGTGTGTGTTAGATATTATTAAACCAAGTTGGAGTAAGGTAGCTCAGGCACTGGAGTTGTACAATACTGATGTTAAAGTAAATCTTTGTTCTTGCAAAGCCCTGGTTTACTGTGGCTATGAGTAGCAATATGTGGCTTTAATAGGCAATATACCATATTAAATAATATATAGTATATGTTGTGGTTTAAGCTTAGTTGTAAATTAGACAAAGCATGTAGCCTGCTTGTTTTCCCCCCACAACCTGTCCTTCCC